>BQNB010016491.1:28965-44865 GCA_026074375.1 Tanacetum coccineum
CGAGGTAATAAGACGACCGACCTTAGTTGCTTCCACATGGGACGACCGACTGAAAGTAGACCTTACCATTACATTCGGTCTAAGAGAACCCCCGAAATAAAATTATTTATAAAGGTTCTGTTTGATCTCTGCCTTTAGTTTTTTACCAACGACAGTGTGGTCATCTTTTTGTGTCTGACATTATTTGACCGTTTATTATAAAAATAAATGTAAACATTATATGAAAAGTATCTTTTATCTTTCTCGCTTTGGTTTTATTTTTGACTTGCATATTCATAAGATTTCATAGTAAAAGGGGCCATCTGTTGGTGCATTGTGAATACTAAGTGGTCGAAGAGTATTGGGTCGTCAACACATGAATATAGTGTATGTGGTTTAAGTGTATTGTCACATAAATGGTTAAGCTGACTATTGTATCTATGATATCTCTAATTTGGGTTAAAGTGGTATAAATTCAAGTTAATCGACTGTAATACGTCTATACTTGCTGTATGACTATGTGGTTTTGGTTTATGTGACTTTGCTTCATCATTTTATATTGCAGTTGTTGTCGAAGAACCAAGCAACCACAACTCAAGTTTTTTAACAAACGTTCGACAGTAGAAGTTGGCGCTACACGACATGTGCTTTGTAAGCTGGAAAGTAATGGTATAGCAAATGGAGTTGTTCAAACCAGTAAGTAACTACTTTGGACATCATGTTAGATCACACAGGCATTGTATTAATTTGTGTACCTTCTCTTATAATTAACTTTTGGCGTGGTTGATTTTGTTTTGTTGGAATTATTTTTGTAACATTGTTGAACCGATGCATGTGTTTTCTCCATGTATTGTAAGTTTCAAAACATCATGTTCTTTAATTGTTGGATTTACTAGGTAAGAATTCCCATGGATTTACATCTCTGCAGTTTCAAATTTGCCCCCGCCGCAACGCGCGGGTTTCTTTCGGTCTTGTTTATAAAAATTAGCATTGAGATCCATGTGTATTTTCGAATTTCTGTACATGTAAAGTGGAAAACGTTTTTTTTAATTATTTAGACAAATTTTGAAATAAATTAGCTTTTATTATTTTTTTAAATCTAAAAAAATATCTAGTTTTAAAAAAATATTACTAAGTAAGGGAAGAATTGATATTTAAAATACAGAATTCTCACTTTTCGTTTTTCTTTACTATGTAAAATATAACAATGAGTTTTGGACCATTCATTGCATTACACAAAAAAAAAATTGAGTAAAACTCTACCTTGTGCTTAAGAAAATCGTTGTAGACATTATATAAACTTGTAGCTTTTAATTTAACAAAAATAATTTATGTTAAAAAATTAGAAATCTGGTGTCATGCTATGGGGGTGTTTAGTTCGTAGAAATCTAAATCACAGTATTTGAAAGTTGCAAAATTTCAAATGATAATGTATTATAAAAACCATAATTTAAAAGGCAAAATTTACCTTAAATCATTAAATTATTTAGTTTTTTGTAAGTTTAGAAGGGCTTAATAAAAACATGAAGCAAAATGATCTCTTCGGTAATATTTTGTTGTTTTCAACTTTTGATTTTTAAAAGGATTAAGTTCACGGATAGGCAACGTACTTTCAAAAAATTTCAATGTTAGGTAACCAACTTTGAAAAATACCATTATTACACATGAATCTTTCAAATTTAGTTCAATATAAGCAATAACGGCCTAAATTGGGAAGGGTTAGCAGCTGATACGAGGTAACCTTCCACGTCACCATTTTTTTAACTGGTGTCACCCTTCCTTTTTATATCCCGACCCTTTAAATCAAACCACCCCCTAAATCCCTAATCCTCATCATCATCGTCACTAATCAAACCACCCCCTAAATCCTTAATCCTCATCATCATCGTCACTAATCAACCGGCATTGATAAGCATGATGAGTAAAGGTATGTCATTTGTTGTTCTTATAATCCCTAATTCGTACCACCATTTTTTTTGTTTAGCTTGTTTGTATTTGGTGTTGTTTAAGGGGTGCAGACTTAGGGGTGCTTGGTTTAGCTTATTTGCAGGGTGTAGCTTATTTAAGGGGTGCAGACTTCGGGGTTCTTGGTTTAGCTAGTTTGCATGGTTTAACTTATTTGTATTCGGTGCTGTTTAAGGGTTCTTGGTTTAGCTTATTTGCAGGGTTCTTGGCTTAGCTTATTTGTAGGGTTTAGCTTATTTGCAGACTTAGGGATTCTTAGTGTAGCTTATTTAAGAGGTGCAGACTTAGGGGTTCTTAGGGTTTCTTGGGTGCAGACTTTTGGGTGTTTGGTTTAGCTTATTTAATTGTTGAAATATATTATTTATCTTAGGATGCAAGGGGTCTAGGGTTTAGTGTTGGGCCAATTTAGTGCCTAATTGTCCCTTGTACATGATTTGTATGAAAAATATCCTAAGTAGTTAATTAAGTCGCAGCGAGTCATCCTCAAGTAGTCCTTCAGAGTATGAAGAAATAGACTCGGCACAAACTGAGGCGGTTCTCAGCGAGTGATGAAAGGTCCAGGTCAAGATGATGGAGTTAGTAAGTGTCGACAAATAACTTACTAACTCCCTGAAGACCATCACTACAACCTGAAGATTGGCATTGGCGGAAACTTTCTTAAAGCTAAAAGCAAAAGAAGACATAAAGTACAAGAGTGGTTTACTTGTACTTTATGTATTTACTTGTACTTTATGTAAGCAAAAGTTTTATCTTTCCATAAATGCAAAAGAAGAAAAAACGACAAAAGTACAAGCAAATAGTTATTTTAACTATTGCTTTTGTACTTTGATGTGAAGGGCACATGGGTGCAAAGTGTAAAGCTAGAAAGTGGCTGGAAAGTGCACATGGGACTTTACTTTACAAAGCTTCCAAGAGAAACTTCATCCTTTTTTTCTATAAGTATCAGGTTGTAATGTAGTGTATGGTATTCATTCCTAAATATAACACAAAAATACCTTAGGCCAAAAGGTATTAGTTGATAAGTTTGATCATCTCCCAGAACTCACTAAGCGAAGATGCTTGTGGTTCATATTAGGAGAGTTTATTTGTCATTCAATCTCGATTGTTGTTTCGCCAACAACCGGTATAATTCTTTGATTCATATCAATAAAGAGTTAAACGTTTAAAAGTACAAATTGTGTTATTAGTATCTTAATGGTCTCGTGTTAAATATATATCAGATATGTTGCACGATTTTAGGGACCAACAAGTGGTTTCAAGAGCCTTTGGTTTATTCTTATGATCCAAGATCCTTTTGAAAAGATTACTAATAACATTTGAGCTATGTCATAATAGTGCATCTTTAAAAATTGCTACTGATGTTGCAATTTTTGAGGGGGGGATGTACACTATTATTGATAAAAGCTAAAAATAAACCAAAATAGCCTTCTATTACAAAAACTGAAAAAGCATTCTTTCAGTTTGGTAACCATATCCACACAATACATGACACCTCACTCATCTTATCTTCTCAAAAATATAAGATTATCAAAAAACCTGGATACCAACACCGTCATAAAATCACAAAAAAATCAAATCACCATCACAAATCCATACACAACAAAAAAGAAAGACCATATCCAAAACACAGATCTACACAAATCATAAACCAAAAACAAACATAACCAGAATCATCATCACAAAAAAATCAAATCACAACCAAATCCACTCACAAAAACCCAATATCGAAATCACATATTTCGTTCATTCCAAAACCTCAAAACCATATCCAAACAAATCATAATACATCCCTATCACCACACAACAAACCATCACCCAATCACAACCAACTCACGACAGTGAGGATAAACAAAACAAAAAACCACCATAGCCACAACTTGTGTGCTATATGGATTCAGGTTAGGCTTAAACGAACTCATATACCCTAATCAACAAAACAACCCTTATCCCACACGAAGAACCCCATCACAAAAATCAGATCCAAATTGATCTTAGAGCTAAAATATAGCAGTGGTGGATAAAGAACGAACAACGGTTGTGGTTAGATTGTCAAACCCAAAATCCTCTCACAAGTTGAATGTGGTGGTGGTTAGAAAAAGGTTTGGAGCTGAGAAAATGATTTGCTTAGTTTTAAGAATCACTAAAAACGAGAATGGCTTGTTAAGTTCTTTAAGAAATTGATATAAAGGGATATTCAGTTTTCTTTGGGTTATAAGAGGAACTGAAGAACGTGGGGGTAAGGAGCTTGTTCAGTTTTACAAATAGAAACTGAAAACACAAAAAGGGGTAAAAGTTTCGTGGGTTATGAATCAGTAAGGAGAACTAATTTCATATGTGCCTATTCAGTTTTATAAAAAAACTAAGAGAATGAAAAAGGATGTATGGATCGTGGCTTCAGTGGGCTTGGCTTTAGTAAGTTTGGGCTTCAGGGCTTTAGTGGGCCGAATGGTTAATCAATTTGATAAACCTGAAACTGAAGTGATAGATTACTGGTAACGAACCTAAAAGCTGAAGCAGACCTGAACCCTTAAGCTGAATCTTCAACCTCCAGCTTTGAACCTCCCAAAACCCTTCAACAACTCCTCGCTGAACTGAACCCCATTTAGTTCGAACTTTCAAAACTAAAATTAACCCTTTTAGTTTTTTTAACCTTTTAGGTTTTGGCCTCTTGGGCTTAAAGACACGTGAAGTTTTATACAGTTGTTAAAACTAAAATTAAAGCTAAAAGCTTCACGTGTATATGTATGAGATCACGAACCAATATGTTGAACCACACGTCAGCGAACTCCCAAAACTGAAGCGGAAATTTTAGTTTTGAACTCGATCGTTTAAGCCAAACTGAACCCCCTTCAGTTTTCATCCTTCAAGCGAATTATATTCTTGGACGTTGAACCAGTCACGAATCTGGTCACCAAACTGAATTGAATCTCCAAGAATAGCTGAAGAACCTCAGTAACTTTTACATCAAGGTATACAATTTTATTTGTATTTATTTTTGTTGTAACTCATAGTAGCTAAATGATTTAGCTAACAAGAAAAGGAAAAGAAGAGGTTCATTGAGCAGCAAGGACATTAAAGGTTATAATCTTTTGTATTAGCTTTATCTTTTGCATATGTAATGTAACGAAAGTTAATAGAAATGATTATCAGTTATGTTGTTCAATTTATATCAGTTGTGTAAGAAGAAGCCGTTATGCTCACTTACTACTGATTTTTACTTAGGCTATTTGTATATTCAAATAGAGGGAGATTGTTGGGTCAGTCACTGAGCCCTCCAGTCTCTCGGAATATTTAAATATAAAATCGCCTAAGTGTAAACAAGCTGAACATAGTTCAACTTGTGTCATGCTGAAAATACTTCAGCTCGAGCTCTTTAGGTACTCAAACAGCATCTTTAGTTCAGTTTAGGTTGCGGAACAGAAACTGACGAAGGCCTTACCAAGAGCTTCACTTTTACAACAAAGTAAGAATCGAGAAGTGTAAACAAGCTGAAGACAGGCATCTTCACTTCAGTTTTGGTTGACGAACAGAAACTGAAGAGAGCCTTAGCAAGAGCTTCACTTCTATAGCGAATCAAGCTTTATGCCATTTATTTTGTCATAATTCAGAGTAAGAAGAAGCCGTGTTGCTTACTTACTTCTGATAAAACTTAGGCTATTTTTCTATCCAAATAGGGGGAGATTTTTGGGCCAATTTAGTGCCTAATTGTCCCTTGTTCAGGATTTGTATAAAAAATATCCTAAGTAGTTAATTAAGTCGTTGAACATATTTATGTTCAGCGAGTCATCCTCAGGTAGTCCTTCAGAGTATGAAGAAATAGACTCAACACAAACTGAGGTGGTTCTCAGCGAGTGAAGAAAGGTCCAGGTCAAGATAATGGAGTTAGTAAGTGTCGACAAATAACTTACTAACTCCCTGAATACCATCACTATAACCTGAAGATTGGCATCGGCGGGAACTTCCTTAAAGCTAAAAGCAAAGGAAAACATAAAGTACAAGAGTGTTTTACTTGTACTTTATGTAAGCAAAAGTTTTATCTTTCCATAAATGTCAAAGAAGAAAAAAAGGACAAAAGTACAAGCAAATAGTTATTTTAACTATTGCTTTTGTACTTTGATGTAAAGGGCACATGGGTGCAAAGTGTAAAGCTAGAAAGTGGCTAGAAAGTGCACATGAGACTTTACTTCACAAAGCTTCCAAGAAAAGCTTCATCATTTTCTTCTATAAGTATCAGGTTGTATTGCTGTAATATAGTGTATTGTATCCATTCCTAAATATTACACAAAAATACCTTAGGCCAAAAGGTATTAGTTGATAGGTTTGATCATCTCCTAGAACTCACTAAGCGAAGATGCTTGTGGTTCATATTAGGAGAGTTTATTTGTTGTAACATTCCGTATTTTCAGGTCATTTACGACGTCATCTATTTTACTAATTATTTTATTTTTCTCGTACGCATTTACCTTTAATTTTAATAGTTAAGTTAAATCGCGTAAGCTATAAATTATCAATTAGCGTAAACGGACACCAAACCAATTAAAGTTTACGTCAAACAATGATTATATTATTATAACTAAAGTAATAATTAACTTATTATGTTTTATTTTTAACGGTTATGTAAAACGTTACGTTTCGCGATAAATTACGTTTAGGTATTCCCGGAACCACCAAAACTTTTCTACGCTTCAACAAATACCCATTATTATACCCAATACCCAAAGTTTTTATAAAACTTCACCTATGTTAACATTGTTGGCCATATTGTACATAAAATAAATCAACTAGAATATACACTTTACTAGTATTACCTTTATACATTTAAACTACAACTTTAGGCTTCAAGTAAATGCTAGATATTTTGTTATAAGAACAAAAATCACCAACTAATTCACCCTCCCTCCCCCAAAATTTCGTGGCTATTGTCCACATAAGGGGACCAATAGCACATAAACAACTACCAAGTACTCTTGTACAAACATAGTAACATTAATACTTAGCCATGACTAGTAAACTTGACCACTATTCTTCCTTAAATCCCTCCCCATGTTTTGCTTAGTCTTGGTCTTGCTAATAGTGCTTTTGACTAGCTCATTTGGTATATAAACACATGTATACTAGAATAGATAACACACAAGGAGCCTTAATTTCCTTACTAAAAACTTCACACAATTCTCTCTTGTGCTCCTCCGTCCATCAGCCATTGGCTTCAAAACTAACGACCATACACAATCCATATAATTTTATTTACCACTTATACAAGCATTACTACATCATATCTAAGACCTACTAAGATGGTTTGAAGGTTTGGTTAAGCCTTTACAAGTGTTAAGCAAGAAAAATGGAAGATTAGGGTTTAGGGTTTCAAGATCTTGCAAGCTAGGGTTTATAATCTAAACCAAGCTTAGAATTGTTTTGTTATCATATTGCATCACACTAAAGGTTAATTTAAAACCCTTTATGTCTTTACATTTATTCATTTTATGGCATATATGAGTTCCATGTAGTAAATCACCACTAGGATACTTTTAAACAGGTAAAAAGAGTTGTTACTGTGACATCTTTTTTGTACACTTTTACATATGCTAAGATGTAGTAATATCATGTTAAAATGGTATTTATAAGTGTTGTACAACTCTTGTTTAAGTATAAAAAGTTCAAGTATAAATTTTAGTTTAAAAAGTATATAAAAACAAAGTTATATAAATAAACCCCAAAAGATATATAGGGGCTGTTTTGGTTCATATTTTGTAACAGCTAGATTATGTTTTATAAAGATAGTGCGTCTCATGACGATTCCAAAAAGGTAAGAAACTCGAAAAAAAACACGATTTATAACGAAAAAATACGAACAAAATATACGGATTTTAACTTGATAACCCAGAGTTTAATAAATAAATTTTATAAAAAGTTTACTGTTTCCTCATGGGCAGGACATTAATTTATGAAAACATCATTAATATGATAAAACTTTAAATACGAAGACGTGCTCGAAAGAATCGCTAAAAACGGATTTAAAACGAATAAGTTACGACATTTACGAGATTTACGATAACTAAATCTTTAAAATTAATATATAACTGTTATGAACATTAAAAATACTATTCATCAGAAAACTCAGATTTTTAAAATGTTATATTTTGAATAACTCCGTCTTAATACTAAGGCGTGGACGTAAAGATAACAAAGAAAACGGATAAAAACGAGAAAGTTACGCACATTTTACTAAAGTAATACTTTAATATAACGATTTTACTTTATAAATATAATTTCATAAAACGATTAGATGGTGATGTAGCTATATAGAATTATAAGTGGTATTAGTTAATCAAAGTACAATTTATTACTAAGGGATTTCATAATGAGAGGCCACTCGGGGTGCAGTAATCGACGAGTTGTTGGATTTAACGATTTAAAGTGTCATAGAATCCTCATGCACGTCACTACATGACCTCTTAATTATATTAGCCCGAACGATTAGTAATAATGAGGCTATACGACCAAGTAAATAATCAAAGTTTTAGTACTTATACTACCTATAATTTGATTAGGATTGCCTTCGGATTCCTTCTTGACGCATTTTTCTATTGTTGATACTATTGTTGATATACCATTCCACATCGAGGGAGTTCATAGCCGCAATTTTTAACTACGTGATTTTTTCTTTGTACAAAAATCTACGGGGTGAATTACATTGCTTGTTTTACTATTGGACACAAGTGTTTTCAAAATGTTTACAAAGTGTATGCTATCCAGATTTCTGCCTGAATATTATTGCTAAGTTACCTTATTGCCGTGAAGTCCCTATTTATCATGAACCGTTAATTGCTATTGTAGTAAGCGCGAGTGTTGTGGATAGATCTATCGGGACTGACAATCCCCACCTTTCCTTGGGTCACTAGTTTGATCAAGGTGCATTTAACATTAAGAGGTGTTAGGTTGTTGGCAAGCATCCTATATTCTGATTGGGGCACAAATCTAGTTAAGGCTTCGGGGTCATGAGCTTAGTGCAATAATAAACGTTTTGGACTACTGAATGTGTTTCAGAGTCTACTATTACTTCGATCTTGTGGTCCACCCTTTTTACCGATAAACCTATGATTTCACTCAACCTTTGTGTTGACTTTTAGCATGTAATTTCAGGTCCTAGGGTATGAAGATTGGAGGGGAGCCGTGGCGGATATCAATGAAGACGGATTCTGTGTTTATCTATATTCAATGCAACTTTTATTATCTTTAAAAACTTAAGTCATCTTTTGGTATTATGAAGCTTTTGTTTAATTAAATATGTACTTGAAATGTTTATGACTTTTAAAACATATGGGACCTAATGTATGAACTCTGATATTTTGCTATGGCATCGAATGAAATCTTATCTTAAAACGTCCATTTAAGGTCGTTTCCTATATCTTGATTGTTGTACTTTGACGTAGCACCCCCATTGTTACCATTCCGCTGCTACCTGATTTTGGGGGTGTTACATTTGTCATTCAATCCCGGTTTTTGTTCCGCCAACAACCGGGTATAATTCTTTGATTCATATCAATAAAGAGTACTTTGAAAAGTACAAATTATGTTATTAGTATCTTAATGGTCTCGTGTTAAATATATATCAGATATGTTGCACAATTTTAGGGACCAACATTTAGCTTATTTGTATTTGGTGTTGTTTAAGGGGTGCAGACTTAGGGGTTCGTGGGTGCAGACTTACGGGTTCTTAGGGGTTCTTGGGTTTAGACTTAGGGGTGTTTGATTTAGCTTATTTAATTGTTGATATAGCTTATTTGTCTTACCATGCAAAGGGTGCATGGTTTAGCTTGTTGAAATAGCTTATGTGAACTGCATAATGCATATAGCATAAATCATTATGATTTAGTCTTGCAGTTTTGGAGGTTATGTGACTAGTTCTTGCATAAATCATTTTGTTCTAAATTTGGTCTTGCATAAATCATTATGATTAATTCTGGCAGCAACACCTCTTCGGAAAGCAGCAGCTCAAAGGACAGTGTGCAACAACGGTACTATAATGGCATGAAGTCTAGCAAGGGGCCATCAACAGCATTGCTCCAATGGTATGAGGATGTCGTGTAGTCTAGCCTTGTTCCAATGGTTGAAAGGCCAAAGAAGCCAACTCCCAAAGTAATTGTCAAAAGCCTCGTTCCAATCAAGAGTTGCGTGCTTGGGCTAGCAAATGTTGAAACATGGGATTCAATTGTGAAAAAATTTGGAGTGAAGAAACCTAAAAGTTGTGCAAAGGCAAAGGGGAAAAGAAAGCTTTCAGGTGGAGCTGATAATCACTTTGTTGTTGTTAAAAGTTGTTGTATGTTATAACAATATTCTGGTAACCTTGTATTCTTTTGGGTAGTCTAACATGTATTAGATGTTAGTTGTGTTTGTGTTTTGTTTAGGAATCAAAACGTATGCTAATTTAGGATTGAAATATGACATGTTCATCGGTTCGATTATCGGGTTGTTCGCTTTATTCCGCCCGGTTAAAAAAAATTCCCGGTAAAACCAGAAATCGAACCAAACCGAACTAGATATCAACTGAACCAAATCAAAAATCGAATTTGATTTCGGATCGATTTTTAGGTTGACCCGAATATCCCGAGTTACACCATTAATTTTTTTTAATTTATTATATAGATTTTTAGAAAAAAAAAATTATTTCAAACACAAAAAAGTGTTTTATTTTACATAAAATTTAGATCTTTTTTATTTATTTACATATATACATATATAAATATACATATATATATATAATATTTTTATATATAATATATATATTATTTATATATATATATATATACACATATATACATATATATATATATATATATATATATACACACATATATATAAACACATATATATATATACATATATAGAGGAGGTTATCAGTAGAAAAGTGTCTTAAAGTAAGAAGTCGTATGAAGTAATTCTAGCATGACAGTGTCCTAAATGACTAATATTTGTGGAGTGATATTTTGGTAATTTCAAAGGGTTTATAAGGGTATATTAGTCAAAACCGCATCTTAAAATCTAGAACTAATACTTTCGTATTTAATGACATTCACACAATTTTTTTCTTCTCATCGTGAATTCGGAGTTTTTTATTCGTGATACAAACCACAACCATTAAGAGCATCTCCAATGGGGTGGTTTTTAAAAAGCTTTTTACTATTTAAAAAAGCTATTAGTATGCTTTTTAGCATTGAGCAATGACTTAAAAAAACCACTTTTTAGCAATGACTTGTGCAGTTACAAGCGTTTGACAACAAAATGGAAAACTATTGCATGAAATGAACAAATATATAATTAAAAACTCATTCATTAAATGCTATCAAGTACAAAAAGTAAATGCAAAAAGCTATTGAAAGTATTTGCCATTGGAGATGCTCTAATACTTTTGAGACAATTAATACTCTTGATGTACAAGTTCAGAATTTTTACACACGAATAAAAAATTAACAGACTTGATGCATAATATCTAAATACTCATAACATAAATATAACATATTAATTTGATACACATACAGTCGATGGATAAATTTACAACGCTTATAACATTGATACAAAAATGAACTTGATACACATATATAAAAGTATTGATACATGTATATAAAGTTATAAAACTAGTCATACATCAAAGACTATCCGCTTGTGAATGTGAGCCACTTTCCTTAAAACTGATATGGAGATGAACTAGTTTGCATATGCATGGGACAATTCTGGACTATCGACCTCTGGAACCATGCTCCGGTTCCTCTTGTTGGCCGGAGCATGGTTCCTGGACGTCAGGGTGATGAATGAGTTGTCATGTAACACTGCTCACAGCAATTAACACGGTTGCACCTGTAAATCCTAAAAAAACATCAGTTTGAGAACATTGTTATTGTCAAAAGCCTCGTTCCAATGGTTGAAAGGCCAAAGAATCCAACTCCCAAAGTAATTGTCAAAAGCCTCGTTCCAATCAAGAGTTGCGTACTTGGGCTAGCAAATGTTGAAACATGGGATTCAATTATGAAAAAATTTGAAGTGAAGAAACCTAAAAGTTGTGCAGAGGCAAAGGGAAAAAGAAAGCTTTCAGGTGGAAGCTGATAATCACTTTGTTGTTGTTAAAAGATGTTGTATGTTATAACAATATTCTGGTAACCTTGTATTCTTTTGGGTAGTCTGACATGTATTAGATGTTAGTTGTGTTTGTGTTTTGTTTAGGAATCAAAACGTATGCTAATTTAGGATTGAAATATGACATGTTCATCGGTTCGGTTATCGGGTTGTTCGCTTTATTCCGTCCGGTTAAAAAAAATTCCCGGTAAAACCGAAAATCGAACCAAACCGAACTAGATATCAACCGAACCAAATCAAAAATCGAATTTGATTTCGGATCAATTTTTAGGTTGACCCGAATATCCCGAGTTAAACCATTAATTTTTTTTAATTTATTATATAGATTTTTAGAAAAAAAAATTATTTCAAACATAAAAAATGTTTTTTATTTTACGATAAAATTTAGTAGTCTTTTTATTTATATAAATATATAAAAATATATATATTTATTTATATAAATTCGGTTTTCGGTTCAAATTGCCAAAACCATATCCAAACCGAAAACCAAATTTTTAGTTCGGTTCGGTTATAAGTTCGGTTTAATTTTTTCTGTTCAGTTTTGGTTTTCGATTTATTCGGTTATTACTCAAACAATGCACACCCTTACCATCAACTCTAAAAATTGGGTCAACCAACAAAAACTTGTAAGAAATTGGTAAGCCGAACAAGGTAGTATACAAGTGAATAGTGATGTTATGGCGCAAAATAAGTGAAGTCATTTTAAAAAGGGTCAAGTCTACGGATAGGCAACGAATTTTCAAAAAAATTTCAATGTTAAGTAACCAACTTTGAAAAATACCAGGATTACCCATGAAACTTGTTATGACTTGTTGAAATAAGCAATATTACATGTCTGAGTGCCACATTAGCAAAAAGGACATACTTTTGTAATTTTGCAATACAATTAGTGCTAATTTTTCAAGACAAATACTGCTACTTTTATAAAAAAATTTAAGAACATACTTATATCGTTTCTCCCGGCTCATAAATTCATCTATCATATTGAAAACAAATCAAAAATACATTTAAACTTAGAAATTTCATTAGTTAACATATTGTTGTTGGTTTTTCCACCATTTACCAAACCACCCAAAAATGGCATTTTTTCTAAAGAACACTAACTTAATTTGTATGAGGTGAGTTATTTTGCATACTAGTTTCTCCTTACATACTAAGAGACAAATCTAAACCATCCATTTCATTAGATTAAAAAAACAAGATTTAAGATTAAAAAAAATATGGAGGGACTAAAAGTGTAAATTTACTAAAACTCACACTAACCACTCTCTTATTATTTGTATAGTTGGCAAATCTTGCCCAAATTGCAATTAATTAACCTTTTTGACAATTTGTATGTTTTTACGTTTTTCACGTTTTTGTACGTTTTTTAGTTTCTTATACGTTTTTGTACGTTTTCATACATTTTTGTACCCTTTCGCGTGTTTTCGTCTGTTTTCGCACGTTTTCTCGCGTTTTCGTTCTTTTTAGACGTTCTCACACGTTTTCTTATGTTCTCGCATGATTTCTTACGTTTTCATACGTATTCGTCTGTTTTCACACTTTTTCTTCTCTTTTCGTCCGCTTTCGCATGTTATCTTTCGTTTTCACACGTTTTCGTCCGATTTTGGGCATTTTCTTACGCTTTCATCCGCATTTTGCGCGTTTTCGTCTGCTTTCGCACGTTTTCATCTGCTTTTGAACGTTTTCGTCCGCTTTTGCGCGTTTATGTCTGTTTTTAGACGTTCTCGCACATTTTCTTATGTTCTCGCACGATTTTTTACGTTTTCTTTCGTTTTCACACGTTTTCGTCTGTTTTTTGACATTTTCTTACGTTTTCGCACATTTTCTTACGTTTTCGCATGCTTTTGTCCGCATTCGCGCTTTTTCTTCCGCTTTCGCCAGCTTTCCAGCGTTTTAGCCACCTTTCGCGCGTTTTCGTCCGTGTTCAGACGTATTTGGCCGTTTTGAGACGTTTTTTGCAGTTATCAATCGGTTGCTTCTGTTTTCATACGTTATCTATCGATGATATTATACCAAAAACCCTAAACCCCTAACCACTAAACCCTAAACCTTTAACCACTAGGTATAATATCACAAGTGACATGTACATAAACTTTAAGATCTATACCAAAACCCTAAACTCCTAACCACTAAGTATAATATCATAAGTGATATATACATAAACTTTAAAATCTATACCAAAAACCCTAAACCCCTAACCACTAAAACATATACCAAAAATTCTAAACCACTAACAACTAGATATAATATCACAAGGATGTATACATAAACTTTAAAATCTATACCAAAAACCTTAAACCCCTAACCAGTAAACCCTATACAAAAAACCCTAAACCCTTAACCATTACGTATAATATCACAAGTGATATATACATAAACTTTAAAACCTATACCAAAAACCCTAAACCCCTAACCACTAAACCCTATACCAAAAACCTTAAACAACTAACCACTAAAGCTATACCAAAACCCTAAACCAATAACCACTAAACCCGATACCAAAAACCCTAAACCTTCCTTCCCTAACCACTAAACCCTATAACAAAAACCATAAACCCCTAACCACTAAACCCTATACCAAAAAACCCTAAACCCTATACCACAACCCTAAACCCCTAACCATTAGGTATAATATCACAAGTGATATATATGCATAAACTTCAAAATATATACCAAAAACACTAAACCCCTAACCACTAAACTCTATACCAAAAACTCTAAACCCCTAACCACTAGATATAATATCACAAGTGATATATACATAAATTCTAAAATCTATACCATAAACCCTAAACCCCTAACCACTAAACCCTATACCAAAAACCATAAATCCCTAACCACTAGGTATAATATCACAAGTGATATATACATAAACTTTAAAATATATACCAAAAACCTTAAACCCTTCACCATTAAACCATATACCTAAAACCCTAAACCTTAAACCCCTAACCACTAGGTATAATATCACAAGTGATGTATACATAAAATTTAAAATCTATACCAAAAACCCTAAACCTATAACCACCAAAGCTTATACCCAAAACCCAAAACTCCTAACCACTAGGTATAATATCACAAATGATATATACATAAACTACTAAACCCTACCAAAAACTCTAAACACCTAACCACTAAACCCTAAACCACTAACCGCTAAACCCTATACCAAAAACCATAAACCCCTAACCACTAAACACTATACCAACAACCCTAAACCCCTAACCAGTAGATATAATATCACAAGAGATATATAAATACATTCTAAAATCTATACCGGAAACCCTAAACCCCTAACCATTAAACCCTATACCAAAAATCATAAACCCCTAATGTTGGGAATTCACTTTTATGTGACGACATTACGAAATTACCATAGTTTATCATAGTCACATACGCGAGGACTAGAATAGGCAACTATGTATAGTTTAGAGGCGTATGGGCTATATATACCCCTATATGGCTTCCATAGAGGGGTTGAGTCATTTTGTATCCTTCATCTATTTTCCATCTAATCACAAGTTCATCTTCCATCTCACTACTCTCTCTCACTAAAATGGCTATCATGTGGTTTGACTCACCAAGACCACCGGATCATAGATTACATGAATCCTACAATTGGTATCAAGAGCCATGGCTACACACTCTTGGTTCGGGTTTATCTTTATGGTCCGTTCGGTCTAGTCACAATTTCAGATCTGTCTTTGTTGGGTTTTTGTTTTATAACAGTTTCTATTTTTTTGGTTCATTTATTGTCCAAAAAGTCCTTCATCTTAACAGTTCTTTAGCTCTTGGTAAGCTTATTTTTCTAGTCTTAATCACAAG
>BQNB010016491.1:50789-71540 GCA_026074375.1 Tanacetum coccineum
AAAAATAATTTCTGCTTTTTATGTGCGAAACTTAAGAATGCAAAGTCAAAACCCTAAAAGCCTCTCATCGTCATAAAAAAAACACAAAAACCCTAAACATCATTCTCTTCAAACGACAGCTTCATCTTCAGCAACAATGGCGGTCGAATCATTCCCAGTGAAACCCAAGCTCAAACCATCTTTAAACAGCAAATCCAAACACACCCCAGAATCCAAATACTGGAAATCATTCAAACCCAAACAACCAAACCAAACACTAATCTCATCCATCACCTCCTTATCCTTTTCTCCAAACACCCCTTTTGACTTTGCAGCCACACACTCAGCCACCGTAACCATCTTCAACTCCAATACCCTTGAACCAAAATCCACAATATCTTCATTTAAAGACACTGCTACCTCTGCTAGTTACAGGTCAGACGGGCAGCTTATCGCTGCGGGTTCGCTTAACGGGCAGGTACTTGTTTTCGACGCGAAAAAGCGTTTAGTTTTGAGAAGGTTAAAGGGACATAATAGGCCTGTGCATTTTGTTAAATTCCCTTGTTTAGATAAGCTGCATTTGTTTAGTGGGGCGGATGATGGGGTGGTTAAGTATTGGGATGTTGCGAGTGAGAGCGTGGTTTGTGATTTGTTTGGGCATAAGGATTATGTTAGGTGTGGCGATGGTTCGCCTGTTAGTGATGATATGTTTGTGACTGGGGGGTATGATCATGAGGTTAAGGTGTGGGATGTTCGTGTTTCGAGAAATGGGGCTGCTATGGGGGTGAATCATGGGGAGCCTGTTGAGGATGTTGTTTATTTGCCGTCGGGTGGGTTGGTTGCGACTGCGGGTGGGAATACGGTTAAGATTTGGGATTTGATAGGTGGTGGGAGGTTGTTGCATAGTATGGAGAGTCATAATAAGACTGTGACGAAACTGTGTGTTGCGAAGATTGGGAAGGAAAGTGGGGAGTTTGGGAATCAGTTTAGGATTATGAGTGTTTCGTTGGATGGGTATTTGAAAGTGTTTGATTATTCAGCTTTGAAGGTTACTAGTTCGATTAGGTATCCGTCTGCGCTTATGTCTGTGGCATTTTCGCCTGATGGGTCAACTAGAGTTGTTGGGAGTTCGAGTGGAGTTTTGTATGCTAGTAGGAGGAAAAGTGAGGGGAGTGTGGAGTCGGGTATGGTTGAATGGGGGAAGCATGTCGGTTTTGGTGGTGTTGATGAACCGGAGAAGAGGGTTTTAAGACCTTCGTATTTTAGGTATTTTAGCCGTGGGCAAAGTGAGAAGCCATCAAAAGGGGATTTCTTGATCATGAGACCAAAAAAAGTGAAACTTGCTGAACATGATAAGCTTTTGAAGAAGTTTCATCACAAGGAAGCTTTGGTGTCTGCTTTAAGAGCGAAGAATCCCGAGAACATAGTGGCTGTGATGGAAGAATTGGTTTCAAGAAAGAAGTTACTGAAATGTGTGGCGAATTTGGATGTGGAGGAGCTCGGGCTGCTGTTGAGTTTCTTGCAGAGGTATTCGACTATGCCACGATATGCAAACATGTTGATTAAGTTGGCGAAGAAAGTTGTTGAAAGCAGAATTGATGATATTAACGGCTCAGAAGAATTAAAGGGTCACATTTGGAATCTAAAGAGGTCGATAAATGAGGAATTAAGAATCCAACAATCTTTGCAAGAACTACAAGGTATAATCTCTCCTATGTTGAAGATTGCAGGAAGAAGATGAACGGTAATATCATATGATTGTGTTTTTTATGATTAGGTACTTTCGGATCTAAAACTGCCCCGATTTTGTTTGTTGGAAGTTACAGTTGTTTTTAATTTATTTTAATGTTGTATGATTACTCCTGTTTTAATGTTTATTCTAACAAACCCCCCTTTGATCAGTGGTTTCTGGGGCTTTGTCAAGGGTGTTTGAAAGTGATTATTTGAGTCTCTAAAAGTTTATTCTAACAAATCCCCCTTTGATCAGTGGTTTCTGGGGCTTTGTCAAGGGTGTTTGAAAGTGATTATTTGAGTCTCTAAAAGTTTCTGTGTATTGGGTATAGTGAGATTGGTTACGAATTTATGATAATTTAGGTAAACTGCACAATTGTAACAAAACTGATTTTGAATTTAGGGACCACTTTGTGTCTAAGGTATTAGATAATTAGGATTCATCAAACATTCAAATAGCAGATCATTTGATTATCGTGCATCTTTGTAATCCCTTATAAGCTGTAAAGCCAAACACCCCCTAGGACACAACCATTTGTTTCTAAAAAAGTTGTTTGCATCAAGTAGATCATGAATTGCTATATGAGTTTTGGATGTCAGTTGTGGTAGAACATGTGTGTTCAAGTCGAGAACAAATAAGATTTGAGTAATTAACAGATGAGAGCAGAAGGGCACAAAAAGAAATCGTTAACCAGAAAATCTTGGCAACCACCATTAACATCTACCTTACATTACCCTGTGTTTTGCGTGCTTCGCCCCTACATTGCTATAGACGAATTCTGCTTATCAGTGATTTAAATTACTTAGACTATAACAACACTGACTAACAGTTGTTATGATTAAAGGGCATACTTGGTTATGTGCAGAAAACTTTTGGTTGTGTAAAAAGCATCTCCTCGTGTAGTTATTAGTATACTGTCACTCAGACCAGATCGTTCAAGCAAAAGGTGTTTAGTTGAATATTCATGAGATTCTATACAATCAGAAGATAAAATGGACCAAAATTTGTGATCTTTAAAAACTTGAGTGGCACACGGTGGGATGGTAATGTTATATTTGCATGCCGCCTTTCTCTTGCATACATGACGAATTGATGCTATGGAATGGTCCAATAGAGACTCTTATTTCTAACCAATCAAATCTACAAAGTTTTGCTCAAAACAGGTCTTTGTTTTAAATTTATGTATTTAGAAACAGTTAGCTTATTACTATAATTACAAAAATAATTCAGAAAAAGGTGCTGGTGAACTCATTTTAACCCATTTATAATTGAACTGATTTTGACCCATTTCCCAGCCTGCATGTTTCGGCAGATAACATATGACAGATCATCAATTTATTAGTGTATTTTATTCTATAGGGTATGGGACCATACGTCAAAGGTGCCGACCTTGGTTTTCTCTATTTAGTCCCTGAGCAAAGTTTTCTCATGCTATCCAACCGTTTGAGACTGCCAGAATAAGCATTGATAACATGCTTCGAGATTTTAATGAGGTACCCTTGACCAGTTAAATAGAGAGAGTTCATACCACACGAGCTGAGTATGCAACAAGCCAATCTGGCAACCCACTAAGCAAACAACTACTGAGTCCCGCTTTACTCAATTCAATAGTCTTCTTCTGATACAGAATTTAATTTACAAGCTTCCAGCATCATTACTCAATTCAATATAGTCTTCTGATACAGAATTCAATTCACAAAGCTTCTAGCATCATCTGATGTCGATTTGGAATTCCATGGTTCAGTAGTAGATCAAATTAAGAGGTTTGATGCTTTGAAGACACTTTCGCGAGTTTTGACCCATTTAGCCAAACTTTCAATTTCGTTTTTAGTCATGTTATTTAATTAACCCATATTAACATATAACGTAAAATTGACCCATTCAAAAATAAAAGGGTTGAACTTAACTTATTGAAAAGCCCCTTCACCGGTCAGATTGAGAAAGCTCCCTCGGCAAACTTGGCTTCGTATTCTTCTTTACTCTGTATCAAAATAAAATAAGACGCAAATATCTCATCATCATCTGAACAAATATATACTATTTTAATTTGATGGTGTAAGACACTCACCTCTGTAACAGAGTTGTAATCAAAAGTGACTTCTTCCCAAATACGATAGGCCGCACGCTATAGATACCAATTTGATACTGACCAGCAACCGCAGTAACTCTGATGTCAAGATGAACCAAGAAGACTGTAATCAGTATTTTGATTTTGGAAGTCAAACAAACTACTTTCAGTTTCAAAATTGGTAATGCTTATATTTAGAATTTGACATATAATACTACATCGAAAATTTACATGTCCACAGGGGGTAAAAGTTCTCTAACAAATTATACAGGTTGAATACAGAAAAAAGTATCAGTTTTCAAAGAAACATGTTGAATGGGTAAAACCTGTGTTGAGCATCTACTAGAAAGCCAGCTAAACTAGTCCGGTCACCTTTTCAGCATTCTCTTGAAAACCGGGTTTTGGTCCAGTCTAAGACTGGCAATAACTGAATTTTGAAACACGATGTTTGGAAGTGGGTCAGGTTTTCTCCTAAAAGGCTAATTGTCATAACAGTGGTCTTTAAGGCTAATTGTCGTACTTTAACTTAAAAAGTCACAGATGTATCTGCCAGTATATGATTGTCATACATGTTCTTTGAGAAATATATTGCTAATTCTTCACTTGTTTATAGGACTTGTGGTCTTATGCGGTCTAGTTATGAAACAGGTGATTCTCGGTCTAGTTATGTAGGACTTGTGGTCTTTCTCGGACAAGTTATGATTCAAGGGCATAGTTGTAAGTTGTAAAAAAGATGATTTTTTTATTTTGGGGAACGCTAGTGTATCTAGGATATTAAATAACAGATTATTTGATTATCATACATCTAAATTCTTGAAGCTCGTCGAATACTGTATCACGGACACTCTCTTGTCACAACTGATCATCAGATTGTGAAAATTTCTTTTCATATAGTATAATCACTTCAAAGCTATAATGCCAAACACCCATTAGAACACAACCTCAGATTTCCCAAATAAGTTGCATTATATAACAAATTATTGCATGGTCTTGGATGTCAACTGTGGTGAAAACATGTCTTTGTTCAAGATTGAAGGTAAAAAAAAAGAGATATGAGTAACTAATAGATGAAAGCAGCAAGCCACGCGTAACCAGAAAATCTTGACAGCCACAATAAACATAGTTGATATAATACATCACCATACATTAGCCTGTGTGTTTGAACTTCGCTGTTAATTTTATGCAGGCAAATACTGCTTTACTGATTGATCAAACCAAATTTCACAAACGGTTAAATGTGCATGAAAGAGTGACTTAGACTCATTGACATATGTGTTTGAATGTTGGATTGTATGATTCAAGAGCAATGTTGGTTATGTTCACTGCACTTAATTTTTGGAGATGTAAAAATCACCTCCTTATGTCAAAAGTCTCAATACTTGATTCATCTAAATAGAAGATTTTTGGATACAAGATTTTCTCATCTCTTGATTCAATGTCATTAAAACCAGATCATTGAAGCAAAAGGTGTTTGTTGACTAATTCATGCGATTGTGTATGATGAGAAGAGAATATGTACGAAAAATTATGATCTTTAAACTTGAATGGCACAGGGCATAAGTAGTTATTTATAGAAATTAACTTATGAGTTTATGAGGCCCGTGATACCGATCCGGGACGAAGGTGAGCAGCTGACCAGAGAACTGGCCCGGAACGATGCATACTGATCCGGGCACCGGTTCACCATTTACTTAAAAACCAGGTTTTGGTCCGGTACGGTCCAAGACCAAGAAAACCGGAATTTGAAACAATTTTTGTAAGTCAGATAGGTGTTCCCTTTTGAGGCTAATTGTCATATCAGTGGTTATATCAGTTTCTATTGACCCTTTCTGAGGCTAATTGTCACACTTTGACTTGGAAAGTCAAATATGTATTTGCCACTTTATGATTCGCATAAGTATATCTTAAAATTTTTACGTTTGATTCTTGACCTGTTTATATACGACTTGTGGTCCTTCACGCCCTGGTGCGGACTTCCTTCAAAAGTAGTATATTAGTATGTTTGACCTTCAAAAGTCAAATATGACAGATTACAGCGACTTGTAATCCAAATAACAATCAGAACTAAAACTTCATGGTTTATTCTACTCTAATGACATGTTATCAGCTTAAATTCATGGTCTTGTTATGCATTTTAAGACTAATCCGGTTTGCCGGTCTAGGCTTTGTCTAGCCGGCGCAGACCGGAACCAACCCAAAACTGACCAACTAGAGCTGGTAGGGTCCTGTTCGCAGGCCCAGGTCCAAAATCACCAAAATTGTTTTTTAGTTGATAAATAGGCGTTGATTCGACTAAGATCTGGTAACCTGCAAACAGCCCACTTTTGTATATAGACGTTGCTCCAGGTTTGGTCCTACTTATAGCCAAAACTAGCAATTTGAAATATACACGGTCAATTTTGACGAGCTAGAGCAGAGAGATTTTACACATTATAAGCCAATTCTGTGAAAGATGATCATATTAAAAGATAAGCTGAAACATCAAATGACAAACACAAACACATCCAGATAAATTAAAACGAAACATCTATTCCTGGGTGAAATATCAGAGACGGATTTGATAAACTTCAGTAGAAGCCAACTATAAATACATAAGTAATCCATATATGACATGGAACATAGAAAAGAATGTGCATAAACGATCACAGTTAACCCATCGACCCAGTAACCATTCACCAAACATCATGATGTTACAAAAGTCAAATCTGATTTGGTCGAAGAGACATCGATGATGATACTGCACAATGTGGTAAACAGAAGAACATGATCTTTAACCAGATGCTGCCATTGATTCGATTAAGAGCTGGTAACCTTCTGGAATGGTTGCTTGTGCATGAACACACCCTGCTAATGCTGGCACGTCTGAATTGACATCCAGAAACCTTGCGAGTAACAGAAGTAGATGGAAGTCAGATATTCGCTTCACAAAAGATAAATTCTTCGTACGGTCCAAATGAGCCTTTAGAGTTCTCATGGTGATCGGTGTGTTCCGATTCTCAACAGGGAATGTTGATGATAAGGGGCCCTGTTTCAAGCAAATAATCCACGTTAACAATAACAATAAAGAGACGTTGAGATACATAAATCCGTAAACAATTACACTATACGTCTATACCCAAAGACTAAAAACTACTTGAAGAAACTATCCTACATCCCGGTACACGATCACGTTAGTAAAACCAGACCCTGACAATGCGAAATCACTCCTACTCACCTTCACTCTCTTATCCTACGCACCATCTCTCCCTTATCCAGCGCACCCACACATCTTCACCGTCAATGCATATATACAAAGAAAAACCTTATAATATTAGTATCTCATCTCCAAACAACTAATGAACTCTAATCAACGGCAAACTAATCCGTACAATTATTCGAATCTGTTCAACCTTGAGTCGTTGATGAAATTTCAAATACCCAAACCAGAAGATGATTCTGATTATTATGTTAATAGTAGTCAGGATGAGAGTCGAGGTGGAGGAGGTGGACAAGCAGAACGTATTAATAACGTGATAATGTCGGAAAATAGAAAGAGGAAAAGTGTGTTTGGTAGTGACGAAGATCCGGATGGTGGCTATAGCAAATACGTCTCCGAGGAACGATATAGAGCTATGCTTGGCGAGCATGCTCATAAGTACAAAAAAAGAAACAATAATAACAATACCAGTATACCACTAATAATCATAATAATTTTCGAGTCCTGTTTTGGCTTTACAATGGGATGCCATAAATGCGCAGTAATATCCGACTAAAGGACCGGAAAGAAGCACGCAAGCTTGAAACAGCTTCAAATTTTTTACCTGATATGACGCAAAAGCTGGGTAACTATGGAGTAGATTTTTCTCCACAATTTGACACGAATAGGTCATATAAAGAAGCTGTTTTTTTGGATATTGGAGACGGTATGAGTTACAAGATTCCTCCAACTTATGAGATGTTGGCTAGTTAGTTCATTAAAATTGCCTCGAATGTCGGATATTCGAGTGGATGAGTTTTATCTTAGAGGGTCACTTGATTTGGGCTCATTAGCTACAATGATGGCAACTGAGAAACGATTTGGTCACAGAAGCAGAGCAGGGATGGATGAGCCCAAAACTCAGTATGTCTCTCTTCATGCGAGATTAAAGGCCCAATCAGCAAATAGATTTAGTCTTAAAGTCGGTGATAGTGCATTGGACTATATTTCTGTCCCAGAGGGAGCGGCTGGTTAGGGTGGAGTTCTTCAGGTTCACTATGTGAAGATGTTAGAGAAAGGTGACACATACGAGATTATTGAACGTAGTTTGCCCAGGAGGCAACAGATGAATAATGATCCATCTATGATTGAGAGATGGATAAAATTGGTAAATATTGGGTGAACCTTGCCAGAAAAGACGTACCAAAACATCATAGAGTTTTTAGCAACTTCCACAAGAGGGTTGCAGAAACCTGTCAACGGGAGGTTAAGATGAAGATGAGCCGATCGCTTAAGTTGATGAGGGGTGCTTTAATTCGCACAAGGAAACTAGCAAGGGACATGTTGGTCTTTTGGAAGAGAGTAGACAAAGAGATGGCTGAAGTTAGGAAAAAAGAAGAAAAAGAGGCTGCAGAAGCTTTGAATCTAGGCGGCAACAACAGAGACTTAATTTGTTACTGTCGCAAACAGAACTGTATAGTCACTTCATGCAAAACAAGACAGCTTCCCAACCTCCTGGGACTTTGGCTGACGAGGAAAATAAAGAAGACCAAGGAGCAATTCTGGCTTCTTCAGAAGAAGATCCTGAAGAGGCAGAAATGAAAATGGAGGCCGTGAGAGCAGCCCAAGATGCAGTCTCCAAACAGAAAATGATTACTGATGCATTTGACGATGAGTGTTTGAAGCTGCAGGAACTGATGCCCCTGAACAAGATGCTTCAATTGTTGGATCTAGCGACATCGACTTGTTAAATCTGTCAACTATGCTGGTGGGATCCTCAGTTCATACACCCACGCTATTCAAAGGTTCTCTCAAAGATTATCAGCTTAAAGGTCTCCAGTGGCTGGTGAATTGTTATGAGCAGGGACTAAATGGTATTCTTGCCGATGAGATGGGGCTTGGGAAGACTATTCAAGCAATGGCCTTCTTGGCTCATTTAGCGGAAGAGAAAAATATATGGGGTCCTTTCTTGGTTGTTGCACCCGCTTCTGTCTTGAGCAATTGGGTGGATGAAATCAGTCGGTTCTGCCCTGACTTAAAAGCACTTTCGGTTCCATACCCACAACACAAGCAACTAAGAAACTTAAATGCCCAAATCATATTCTACACTTTTCCAGATGAATGTCTAAAAGATCACGACTTTGTCAAACATGGCATTCCAATTTACTTATACCCTCTAGCTACGAACTTAACCCAATTGCTGAGCCTATTAAAAGTATTTAATCCATTTATTAATCAGGCTTTTCTGCATATCAAAGCTAATGTAGCAGTTCTGGCATAACAACCCTTTACTTTAGCTTAATTACGGCTATGAAAGCCGTTATTCTGTTCTTAAATTAACTACTTGGTACAACAAACGAAGAAGAAGCAGGTATGCCTATCATAAAATAGCAATATAGGAGTATCATGACCAATCATGGATGTTAACCAAAGGTTCTGCTACTAAAGGGTCTTTTTTGTTATCGTGTTTCAAAAGTGATTATCCGACTATTTCATTCAAGTATTATGACTTTCTAGTGTTTGGGTACACTAAAACTGATTGTGTCTATCTTAATATTTCATAACCTAAAGTTCCTTACATAATCAGAACACGCAAACAGCTAACCTAACCATCACAAAGCTAAGTGCATCCTAACACTATCTCCTCTACCCGTTTTTTATCTTACCATTTATTATTTCATGTCACATTGTTAGATGTTCACTAAGCTAGACTACAAAAATGAGATAAAGATTCAATTTTTATGGCTAAAAATAAACTAACAAGCAAAACACAAACACACACCTGATGATCGAAAATCTTAACCACAACCAAGAAAAAATCATTATCCACCTCCTTAGTATCCTTCCCACCAACAACAACCTCCTTCTTCATCTTCGAAAGCTTCGGATCATCCTCGTCCTTAATCTCCTTATCAAACCAATCCTCCTTAAACAGCTTCACACACAAATCACTCATCTGAAACGCTTCAAAATGCACATCCGCACCACCGTCCTCATTCACTTCCAGCTTCACCACAACCGTGACCCATTCCTTCAAATCACTCTCACTCTGCACCTCAACCGCCTGCAACACCTCCCTATTCGACAACGTGTAATCCGTCTTCCCCTGCCCTACGCTCTGCGTAAAAATAAACCCAACCTTCCTCATCCCTAAACCTAAAGCTATCCCTTCAACCAACTTCTCCTCATCAGGATCCCTCAACAATATTAACGAACTCTCCGTCCCTTGTTGAGGCGGCTCGTAAATAAAGTCCACATTGACCTTCCCAACCTCATCAACAGTCCCATACATAAACCCGCCCCGTTTAACCGCAAAAGCCAATGTACCATTCACATAAGCCTGAAAACCATTGGCAGCGTCCCTATCGAACGAAACCATCTCACAGTTCGCACTCTCCTGCCTCACAATTCTCATCTGTTTAGCAATCAGATCATCCATGGTCATCTTTCGACCCGAAAGCCTCACCGCAGGTCCAGCGACAGTTCGTTCGCCTTCGTAAGACAAAAAAACAATAGAACCATGAGATATACCTAAATCTGAGATAAGGGTATCAGGGTTAGACATGTCAGTGAATGGTTCAAGGGTTTTGGAGATAAGGAGTGTTTGGTTAGTGGAAAGGGTTTGGGAATGGATAGGGACATTGAGGTGTGTTTGGATGAGGGTTTTGAGCTGTGAAATTGTGATGTTTGGGTTTGGGATTTCGAGGCGTTCTAAACCATCTCTGGATCTAATTCTGATCAACATGTTTTGTTTTTTGTTTTTGTTTGGTTGGATTTGATTTTGAGGAAGATGTGTTTGTTTATATAAGGAAGGAAGATGAAGATGTCTTGGAGAACAAGAAGAAGAACAAGTGTTTTAGAAGATGTTGGATTCTTTTAGTTAAATTTAAGGTTTGTGTTTGTGTTTGGTTTTATCTGGAAGACAAGAATATACAGGATTTTTAAGGTTGGGCTTGGACCGGGTTTGAGCCTTGAGTTTGGTATTAGAATCCTTGGACTAGTTTCCAGGATTTATAAACGAGTCCATTAAAAAAGTAATTTACATAATACTAATCCCCATTATGCTACAAGACAAAACAGGGTAAGCATGTTACTAAGCTGTTTTTGACCCAAGTCCAACTGTGAATCGTAGACATTTTTATCGCACATAAAATTAGTAGAAGGCCCAATTTAGTAATACCAAAATTGGATGTGAACCGTCGTCAAATTTTCTCTCAAGTACATGCACCTCTTACTTTTATCAGTTTATGTATATACAAAATAAATTATATTTGCGAACTTGAACAAATATGTTTAACATAAGCTTCGTGGTCCTCAAATAGTCAAATTATAAAATAAGGTTAGATCGTTTTCTAAATTTATTTGAAGACTACTATCATTTTTCTAAAGTCTAGAATTCGATTGATGTACGACAACCCTTCAAGTTTCTACTACGTATGATTTATTTATATAACAAATTTTATTTATCAACTACGTAACAAATACGTTGCGATTTTTTAAATAAAAAATATACCGACATGAAAGCCTGTGAATTACGAACAAAACGAGCCCAATATTAATATGCTTTAGACGCCCGTAAGATTTTATAAAAAATGTTGAAGACTTTTTATATGACAAACTTTATTTAGCAAATATCTAACAAATATGTGCATTTTTTAATGAAAAATATACCAACATAAAGGCCTCTTGATTACGAACAAAACGAGCCAAATATTGATATGTTTCAGACGTGTGTATGTTTTATAAAAAAATGTGGAATTTAATTATATGTTTTTAGAAGAAAACAAAAAAATAATAATTCAAAACACACCCTCAACCTACATGACAATTTTAAAAAATACCCTAAAGTTTATGTAAATAGTTAATGAAATCGCGAATTAAGTACATCCTCATTTACCAATGCTTTATGATTCAACTATCAATTATCTTCGAAAAGCAAATAAAAATAGCTCCGCTGCAACGTGCGGGCATAATACTTTCTCGTTTCACCTCACTGTCATTATCCGTGAACTTTCTCCAGTTTTTTTATCTAGATTTGTTCGTTTCTAAATTTGGAGAATGATGCTACCAAAATCCGCATTGTCATCAAGGTGCTGAGTTGGCCGTCTGATTAACGCTAGCCTTGACTTTTGGGTCTTCAGTAAGCAGTGCTGAAAAGACAGAGAAAGCTCGTTAGAGAGGTCCCCGGGCTGAGCCCGGGGGAGCCCCTCCGACGATCAAGTCAGTATTAAGCATATTGAGCTTATGCATTAGAGAGTAATAGTGATGATGAGAGGAAGATGGTATCCCTAAACTGATATAACACATGCGCTTTTATAAGCTCTTCGTTATAATAAAATCTTATCTAACAAAATCATATCAGAAGCATATCTGCACAATCGTATATGCAAGAGAATATCTCAAATACTTATAAGTTAAGAAAGAATCTTGAAAAGATAAAGCTTGGACAATGCAAGTGGATGAAAAGATAAGTTATTTGAAGATATGAAGGAATATTTGGAATGATTACGTATCTTATCCGATACTAATCATATATTCATATCCGATCTTCAAAATCTTACATGTTGATGTGTCTGATGTATGTACCCATATTTGTGTTGCAAGTTGCATTGCATTCCAATTTCATTATTTTCTTCCATTTGCATTACTAACTAGAGGGTAACCTCATCAAGCCCCCCAAGTCTATGTAGACGAATTATATATGAAGGGTGCATAGACTTTATTAGTAGTTATATATATATTATATGTGTAGTTGGTATGAATATTATGGAGATCATGAATCAGACAATTGGTTGGAGGTTTGCTAACACCCTTTAGTTATGTGTATTATGTTTTCTCACCAAACAAGTTTGGCGTGTAGGGAAGTAATTGAAAGCCGATTAAACTGGTTGCAAAAACAGTACCACTATTTCATATATATTTTCTAAGTAAACTACGAGAGAGATCTAAGAGAAATACCTATCAATAAATAAAATAAGCATCACTAAAAGTGTACTACAAGGCGAGGTGTTGTCGAACCGAAAGAAGATGCGAGTGTTAGAACTTACTACCAGTTTCTCGGACCCCAAATACTATCTTCATAAGTTACCACAACAACAATATTAATACGAGACACTGTAATGATAATAACGAGAGACAGTTTAGATCTTTTAGACAAATGTCGTGTACTCGGTTTGGTGTAACAAAGATAGGATCATACATACATACTAGCACACATAAACATTTCTATATCATTCACATAAGATTCCAAATACCGATTATAATGAGGTGTGACCATTCACTCCTCAATACCATGCACACAAAAGCTAATGGCACATATGTATGGTCTTTATAGTTTTGATGTTTGTATATAATATATATTACGCCCCCCCCCCCCACTAAGGAGCCAAGCTATTCTATTAAACCATAATGAACATGTTTATACATGCATGTTCTTGTGCTTATGTGCGCATTGGTGAGTCCATGTATACTATGCGCGTCTTAGATTAACTGTGATTTGTCCAAGCTTGTTTTGTTTTCTATTTTTCGTGTATGTTATTTATTGCCTTCTATGGCTTTAATATCGGGACAATGTCTTGATTTGTACATTGTCGCCTGTCCCTATAAATATATATAATATATATATAATAATATATATATATATATAATAAAGATATAATAGAGATATATATATATATATATATTGTTTGAATATATGTTATCCCCTTATATGGCTTTAATTATGGAACCACGTCTTATATCGACATTGTTGCCATTACGTATATATTGATCCATTATGTGCACTTTATTTACTTTACAATGATTTAATTTTTGTGCGATGTCTTTTATTCGGACAATGTCGCTATTGTTTATTTAAGCTATGTATGTTAGCGAAGCTTTATATCCCATTTTTTGGTGGAATGAGGTTCATCGTTATTTACATCTTTTTTCTTAGCTATTTATCAAAATTTGAATGTTGGACATTCATACTTGATATTCCATTATTTGCTAGATGATGCCATGATCTAGACTTTGTTGCATTAGCTATGTCACAAGCTTTATGCTATAGCTATTTATAGCTTTTTTTTATCCCTTTACTGATGGGATGGTGTTTTAATTATCTATGTACTTGACACTTTGTTATGTACATACGTGAGCTATAGCTTTTTATTATCCCTTTAATGGCGGGATTAGTATCAGTGAAGCGGTCATGCCGCTTGCGCGATGTAGCCTCGCGTCTTTTGGTGGACTAGCCACTTTACGTGATCAAACTTTCACGTCTATTCATTTAATTTTTGCGTGATGGGTGTCTTTGAAGTTGACATGCCATTTTACATGACAGTTCTATCATTCTCTTGGTGATTCACGCTTTACGTTATCTTGAAGAGTTTGCATAATCTTGTTTCTTTACATTTCTCAAAATGATATTGTGCTTTAAGCCCAACTACACGAGGATTAACTTGGGTCTTTGATCAATGTCATGGAACGAGCATGGTCATGTTGGAGGTCATATGACCATTTTAATAGTGAGCAACAATCCCTTCGAGCTCTTGATATATAGCTCCCACTCATGCATGACTATGTTAGTAGCATAATATAGATGTGAGCAACGATCCCTCCAGGCTCTTGATATGTTTATAGCTTCCAGCTATGCCATGAGATTAAGTCCTTTTATTCGAAGAACTCTCTATATTAGATTCGTTTTGTAGGAATTTAAAGTTGTGCCTCATGATCTTGAGGGCCTTAAAAATTAAGACAACGCTTTTTTGTAAACTCGTGAATACTGTCACTCATGGTGGCCGGTTGACATGGCTCCATAATTGAATTTTTTAACTTGTTTATAATTTTTGGGTGTGCAACAGTAGCTAGCTACCGATATAACAAATACCTCAAAATTGCTCGCTTTCATATACACACCTTTATTAATAAAGGGTGGGGTGAGGGGAGTCTAGTGATACCATCAGTGTGGTTGATGCTAATGTAGAGCAAGTTTCTTATTACAAGTAAACATATAAAGCATATAAAGTCAGTAGCTCTATAGTAGGTCTATTGACTTAAATCAAGATTCAAGATGCATGTGCAACCAAATGTTTTTTGGTGCATAAGTATGAGTTGCGTAAAGAAACATATACTTCAAGTTTCAGATAACTTAGAAATATAATTCAAGTTAATGTTATCAATTAGTTCTAATAGTTTTTAGATTGAAATTGGATAGCCAAAAATTTTGGTTTTACCTTTTTCAAGTGATTTGCACAAGTTTGTGTATATTTTATGGCAATTGAATAAAGGATCATACCTGACTTTAGTTTGCTATCGAGTGTGGATCCAAAAGAAATCTGGACAACCAGATGCCAGAACCTATCTGAATGCCACACCCCGCCAAGGCGGAAACGCGAGGCACGACGAGAAAGGGAATCATCACAACACATTGGCGTCTATATAGAGAAACTAAAACATGCATAAAATACAAGGTATAGACACGCAGTGCCATGAAAATACCCAAACACATCAACAAAATCCCAAAAGGCGTCAGACATTGAAATGAAGGCAGTTCATGCCAACGTCATGACATGCAAACATTCATACATCCTAACAAAGCAAAACAATTAACATTCATCATCCAAAACAAATAACAAAATCTAGGTAACTAAACTTCGCCAGCTGCCTACGGTCCATCTAGCCACTTTTCCTAACTTTAATCTCATCCTGCTGAATACCTGCAAATGATGCTTATACGTCAACACAATGGTTAGTGAGAAACATAAGTTTTCAGACACACATATTCAATTCGTTACCAAAACAATTTAACCAATTACTGTGATTATAAAACAATACTTTTGCATGACAGTTATGCTAACTAACATACAAGCTAACATGCAATTCAATCCAATCAATCAAACCAACAAATCATATACTGGGTAGGCGTACCCATCTGACCCCTCAACCAACACTAAGCAGACGACCCATATCGCTCTTGGTTCATACCAAATCTCTTTCCATCTAGCTCAGGCCATGGATACCCGCAAGTAATCCACCTGACTAGTCCACACATCAATATCATATCACATAACATGTAGCACATAACGCATATCAGTCACATAATAGTACATGCATTTACACTAAAACATAATCATAGGAATTCAAAACTCATTTTAACACTTGCATCATTTCCATCCCAAGTTTAAAACGAAATAAAAAGTGGGACTATGTAACTCACCTGAATGCTTAAAACGCAGCTTCCAATTCCTATCATGCAACTATACAAATAAATAAACACGGTTACATGCGACCAAGCTAAAAGCTCTAGTCCATGTAACACACATATGATGGATGTATAAGGGTTTGATTAACCATCATGGGTCACCCCGACACCATGCCCACCTAAAATTTATTCAAAGATGTAGAATTTTAGTGTATCTTTACTAACTTAAAACCCTTACTTAATGACCTTCATAAATTATGCCAAAAATCACTTAAGTTCATTTATAAGTTTACTAACTACCTTGTGATTCTCAACTACTCATTACATGTGAAACTATCCCAAATAAAATCCAACTTCAAAATTGTCCCAATTCGGATCTGATTGCACACCAAAAAGTATGGCCCTAATTAGCCTACTTAGACACACAATCAGAAGCTCTCCTTCTAGGGTTTCTTTATATACATATAGAACTTAATAACTATAGATTGGATAACTTTAATTCCACTCTTAAGTTAGGATTTTACCCTCCTAAACATGACCTAAATCTGACTCGTATTTACTATTCTGATAACTTTTCTTGTAACCAATATTTAACCAACTTCCTGAACTCCAAATCAATCGAGGCTGGACTTTTTGAAACATAGACTCTTTGAACTACAATTTAGGCACTAGAATCATATCAAAACACGTTTTTAACATCTAGATATCATCAGTTGAACACATACCTAAATTCTGCTCAACTCTAAATCATGAATTAAAGCGATCTAACTCTAATCACTTACACCAATAAGATCCTAATTAAATCCGAAATACTTTAACATGATTAAAACATCATTAATTACAGAAGTTTTTAAAACCTTAATGATCCATCATATTAATTGTTACAGGATTAAAAAAACTAAACAACTAGGGTTAACGAACATACCTAAATCTTGATTCTTGAAACACTAAATCACCAACTCGTTCTTGATAAAAAAAAACTTTTTTTTCTGTCTTTTTGAGAAATTTGGTTGGGAACACAAAAATACAAGGGGGTAAATGTTTTTGGTATTTATAGGCTTTACAATAAGATTTAAGATAATCCCAAGATACTTTCCTAACTAGATTAGGACTCAAATCCCTTTTTTCTCTTTTTCTCTAAAACCGGACGCACCCCCTTTTTAATTATATTTATTTTATTTATTTATTAATTAACTAATTATCTTCATTACCTTAAGTTTTCATAAAAACCTAAGCTAATTTGGGTAAACCTTTTTACATAAACGCAACTTACTAAACCTTCTAAAAATAACTTTTTATTTTACATTTCACTTTCTATATTTAGAAAGTCTACCCTAATTCACCAAATTTCACTCACTTAACTTATCTCCAACATAATACATTTCCCATAAACGTTTAACACAAAATCATCCAACTATTGACGTAGCATTACATGCAATACGCATTTCCTTTCCATTATCACTATAGGTGAACAAATGAAATACTCATCACCAAACACAAATGCACTCAAAATGAGATGATCATACACCTCAAAATAATATCATGCACCTATTCAAACCACTTAGCACACATGTATTACACATAGCACACAAGAATCACACAAAAAGAACTCTTATCCATTTCTAAAGGTCTCACTAACCTGATTATATCACGGGTGTTACTGTATCCCCTCCTTAAGGAAATCTCGTCCCGAGATTTAACTAGCATGTTCAACAACTCGGTCCACGAACAACCGTGGATACTTAATCCTTATCTGGTCTTCGTGTTCCCAAGTAAGCTCAGGACCACATTTCGAATTCCACCTAACTTTCACAAGCGTTATTTTCCTACGTTTTAACTTCTTAATTTCTCGATCCATAATCTCTACAGGTTCCTCGACAAAACAAAGTGTCTTGTCGACCTTTATCTCATCCAATGGCACATGCAAACTAGCATCCGCTAAACACTTCTTTAGATTTAACACATGAAAAGTGTCATGCACGCTATTCAACTCCTCAGGTAACCTCAACCTATAAGCTACAAGGCCAATCCTTTCAAGGATCTCAAACGGTCCTACATATCTCGGTGCTAACTTACCCTTCTTTCCAAAATGAACTACGCCCTTCCAAGGCGTCACCTTTAACAATACACGATCACCCACCTCAAACTCTAACGGCTTACGCCTAAAATCAACATAGCTCTCTTAACGATCTCTCACCGCTTTGGGATTTTCCTTTACCAACACTACCTTATCAGTCGTTTCTTGCACTAACTCAGGTCCAATCAAACTACTCCCTCCAATCTCTGCCCATAGAACAGGCGATCTATATTTCCTACCATACAAAGCTTCAAACGGAGTACACCGAATGCTTAAATGATAACTACCACCAAAATCGATAACATATGCCCTCATTATATCTTCTAAAGTCTTAATCATATGTTTACTTTGTCCATCCGCTTGAGGATGCTAAGCAATACTCAAATCCAATCGCGTCTCTAACACTTTCTGCAACGTCTGCAAAAACTACGAGGTAAATCATCCATCTCAATCTGAGTTGATCGTCACCAGAATTTCATTCCTTGCTATTATCTCATCAATATAAATTCTTGCCAACTTCATATCTTGAAATCTTCTTGTATAGCTAAAAAATGAGCTAACTTGGTCAGTCTATCGACCATCACCCAAATCACATCATACTCACTACTTTGACCTTGGAAAGTTAGTGATAAAATCCATGGTGATTCTATCTCATTTTCACTTAAGTATCTCAGGCTTTTGCAGCAAGCCAAAAGTCTTTGATATTGCAGCCTTCACCTCTTAAACAAATCCGACATTTGCTAACATAGGTAGCTATATCCTTTTCTACACGTGGTTACCAATACATGTCTCCAAGATTATAGTACGTCTTATTTGTTCTCGGATGTACCAAGTATCTTGATGCATGGGCCTCATCCAGTACACTTCCTACCAATAGAACCCAAATTCGATTCATAAAGTACAAACTCTCGTCTCCTTTTCTTTCCATCTGTTGATCTAAACCATGTAGCCTTTCTGCGAGTACGTTCTCTTGCTTGAACGCCTGACTTTGGACTACCAGTATCATTCCTCTTACTCGTCTTGATTTCACTCTCTCCTTTCTACACAACCCATCACCCACTACATTCACTTTATTGGAGTATCACACAAATTATTCTTCAAAGTTTGAAAAGCCTCTTCTTGTTCTACGCTCCACTCATACTTCTGATTCCCCTCAGTTAGGGAAGTAAGGGGGTTCAACAATCTTAAAAAAATTCGCAATGAACGTCGGTAGTAACCTGCCAATCTTAAGAATAATCATCCAATTCCTCACTGCCTCACTCTTACTCGGGTCCTCGTGAATACGTTATGGTTGACCACGTGACTAAGAAAATGCACTTCTTCCAACCAAAACTCACACTTAGAAAACTTAGCATACAACTTCTCCTTCCCCAGTGACTCCAACACTAACTTCAAATGAACTTCATGTTCCTCCTTCGACTTTGAGTAGGCCAGAATGTCATCAATGGATACGATGACAAACCTACCTAAGTACGGTTTGCAAACCCGGTTCATTAAGTCCATGAAAACCGCTGATGCATTGGTTAACCCAAAAGGCATAACCGTAGACTCAAAATGTCTGTATCTTGTTTGAAATGTGGTCTTTGGAATGGCATCCTCATGCACTCGTAGCTGATGATAACCTGACCGAAAATCTATCTTTAAGAAAGGACACGCTCCTCGTAACTGATCAAACAAGTCATCAATCCTAGGGAGTGGATGGTGGTTTTTAATAGTTAATTTGTTCAACCCCCTATAATTAATACACATGCGAAAAGAATCATCTTTCTTCTTAACAAATAACACCGGTGTTCCCCACGAAAAATGACTAGGTCATATGAAACCCTTGTCTTCCAACTCTTGAAGTTGTTCAGACAATTCTTGCATTTCCGAGGGTGCCAAACGATATGGAGACTTCACGACTGTCGTCGCTCCAGGAACTAAGTCTATACGGATCTCAACTTGTCGCTGTGGTGGTAGCCCCAACAAGTCTTCAAAAAATACATCAGTAAAATCGCGCACTACGGGTATATCACTTATCCTAGGTTCATCTACCTTAGCGTTCATTAGGGATTTAGCGGCTCCCAAAGTACGTTCCCCATGAACTCAAAGTATCTCATCACCTTCCAACGGTATCCTAACCACCTTCTCATGACATGCTATCACAAACTTCCTCTTGGACAACCAGTCCATTCCCACAATCACATCAAAGCTTCCACGACTCAACGGTATCAACGAACTCCAAGGGTTACAAACAATCGAATAGGATAACAAACTAATATCGAGTCAAAGGCTAGAATGCATATAGGAGATTCCTCATATGAAATAGACGTGGACCAAATGACATAAGAATCCTTTGAAAGAAAGGATACGTATATGCACCGAGTGAAAACACAACGAAAGACAATCAATAGGCGTACTACGACAAATGAACACATAAAAAAATATCAATACGAAAGACGGAAATTCTTATACCAATTATCTGTAACACCCCCGAAATTTCAACAACGCAGCGGAATACCACTATGGGGTGCTACTTCATAGTCCATACACACAAGTC
>BQNB010016492.1:0-71539 GCA_026074375.1 Tanacetum coccineum
TCTTGAAAGCTCTCTAATAATCTCCCCTGAATCTTAGTTTCTAAGGAGTTATCTTTAATATCAGAGTTTGCGGAAGTATTTGTCTTTAAATCTTGAGCTTTCTTGATTCTTGAATCTTGATGCTTATAGTATGTCTTTGTAGTTTGAGCATGAGCATGCGGTAATGAATCCGACTTCAGCTCGAATGGGATACCGCCACCACCATATAACTTGCAAGTTTACGTTAGTGATAATCGACAGATACGAACGAGAGTGTCTTTGTCACTTCATCGAATAAGGTTGCAATAACCACGGTTCGCCGTTAATCAGTATAAATACTGCCTGTGATCAGATAGAATTTAAATGAATCTTCTTGACAGGGTTTCGCAGCTGCACTAGCCGTTCTCCTTACCGGAGCTTCTCAAAGCAGACAACACGGTAAGAGTGAATCAGATAGTTACTATCTTTCTGATTAAACCGTCAATTCATTTACCGGAACAAGTTTGATTCACATAGAATCGCACCATCGTTTCTTTCTAGTTGACACAAGTTTAATTCATATTGAATCTTGCAAGTCACCTACCAAGAGCTTGTTTGATGTTGGCTCAAGCAGGATTTCCATCTTCACGGTGAATACTTAAGTATCACTCGGATGTTCTGGCAAAATCACAAGGATAATGCGTAGGACTCTTGTTAACAGCTTGTGAACTTATTGGTGTTCAACAATGTCATGGAATGTGTCCTAATGAGATTTATTTTATTGATCTCTTGGCTCTAGACTCGATTAGTGCGTTTTGGTTTTAGTATTCGGAGGCTGGAGTAGACTGTCACCTATTCAATATCAACTAACTCGGAGTGAGAAAGTCAATAGAAGTCGTGTGTATCTCCGTGACAAATGAGACAAGTTTCTGTTGAGAGAAACTCGAATGGCTGGGAAGGGTTGTGCATTGCGTCACTGGTCCATGATGTCATTCTTCAATATTAGAATTCATCTTCGTGAAAACTGATAGATTATGTATTGACCCGGTTTTTGCCTAAAGTTGTGTTGAGGGCTTCTTTCTTTACACCCTTTATCCATACATTTCTTTTTAATTCTTCAACCCCTTCAATGCTTACCAAGATGTCATTACTAACACCTTGTTGTGATTGTTCCGGTGTTAACTCAATCTTAGTCGGCATTATTCCCTTATACTCATTCATCTCCAATCATACCTAAGGACTACTGTTTCTAACTGTGAAGTGCCCTTGGGTAGATCCCTCCGGTTCTGGTTGGATCATAGGACTAGTACATAACCTAACCACCTTATGACTTCAGAATCGTCGTGAATAAGATGTTGTTGGGTATGAGATTGTAACCATAAAACCTTTTCCGAAGAGTATAAAAAGCACTTTGAGCCATTCAGATCACTTATTATTTTCAAGATCACGTTTTAATTACGTTTCTCCCCTTATTTTAAATGCTAATTCATTTAGTCTTTGAAATACCATGTGATTAAATTTTATCATGAAAATCATGTGGAGAAAACTTTTTCAGCATGAATTATATGGAACATTAACTTGCTCCCCTTCAATTTTACATATGTTTGGCACCAAAAAAATGATACCAAGTTATAAAATTAATATAAAATTGAGGGTTAGCATTGTTGAGCACATAATTTTGAAAGATTATGAATTGTCATTGAAGAATTCTTGAAAAATTGTGCTCAACCACTTAATCATCTTATAACATACATTTTATTGAGTAGTCATCATTATTACTGAGTTGTTATTAAGAGATTTTTGATAATGCTTTGAATACATAAGAATTGTCTTGAGATGGTGTATCCAAAATCATTAAAACTTTGTTTTTTGAAAAACACCCCCTCAAACATTGACTCATTTTAAAAATGACACCAATTGTAGAAGAATTGTCTTGTAAATCTTTATGAGGGATGGAGTGTTGAACAAATAATTTTAAAAGATTATGAATCGTCAGTGAGAAATTCATGAAAAATTGTGTTCAACTTTTTGAAAAACCAAATGTTAGAAGACTTCTCTTCTAACGCTAAGGATAAGCGCACTTATGCGTACACTCCCCTTTGTCGTTTGGGACCGAGTTGCAATCTGAGAGTGATTACAAGTCATTAAGAAAAATTAGAAATGACATGTTTTGAAAACATTTGAAACTCCTGTTCGAACTTCATTTACACGCCCGTGTCGATATTAATCAACATTTCTAGGTACGTAAATGTTATCGATTCCAAGAGACATGTCGAGAAGAATATTTTTTGAAACATTTTCTGATTTTTTGATTTTGTATTTTCTTTTTGAAATTTTATATTTTTGTATTTTCTTTTTGAAATTTTATATTTTTGTATTTTTTTTTCAAAAAATATGTACATGTTGATGTTTGAGGAAGTATCAAGGAGATTCTTTTGTCAGAACCTCCAGTTCTGTTGGAGTCAAACATCTCATACCAATTCGCTTGATAAGATACTGAAACCTATCTTCGGATAGGGCTTTAGTAAACATATCAGCCAATTGGTATTCAGTTCTGACATACAGTTATAATTCAATTTTACGTTTTCAACCTGTTCTTTGATGAAATGATACCGAGTATGGATGTGCTTGGTACGGGAGTGCTGCACGGGGTTGCATGATATTGCTATGGCTGACTGAGAGTCGCAATACAACGGTATTTTGTTGTAGTTGAAGCCATAATCTTGAAGCTGTGTCCGCATCCACATTACTTGAGCACAACTTGCAGATAACGCCACGTATTCAGCCTCTGCTGATGACATTGCAGTACAGTCCTGCTTCTTTGACATCCAGCTGACTAACTTATCACCTAGGAACTGTATTCCTCCAGAAGTGCTTTTGCGAGTATCAAGGCAACCGGCATGATCGGCATCTGAAAAAGCTGTTAGTTCAAAGCCAGAACCCTTCGGATACCAGAGTCCCATGTGAATGGTACCTCTTAAGTATCGAAAGATCCTTTTAACCTCTTTGAGGTGTTTTTCAGTCGGTCTTGCTTGATATCTTGCACAATAACATACAGCTTGCACTATGTCTGGTCTACTAGATGTCAGATACATGAGTGACCCGATTTTGCTATGGTAGTCAGTTTGGTCTACGGGTTCACCACTCAAGTCTGCATCTAATTTAGGTTTCGTAGCCATTGGTGTACCAATGCTTTGTCCTTTTTCCATACCATGTTTTTTTCAGAATCTCTAAAGTATATTTGGCCTGATTGATAAAAATACCGCGTGGGGATTGCTGGATCTAAAGTCCTAAAAAGAATTTCATTTCCCCCATTAAAGACATCTCAAATCAACCGTGCATTAATTTTTCAAAACGTTTTGAAAATTTAGGGTTTGTGGAACCAAAAATAATGTCATCAACGTAAATATGCACAAGTAGAATGTCCTCCCCGTAATTTATCGTGAATAGGGTCGGGTCAATGATACCTTTAGTAAAACCTTTAGAAATGAGGAATTTTGAGAGTTCATTATACCAGTCTCTCGGAGCTTGTTTCAAACCATATAGAGCTTTCCTTAGACGGTAAACTTTGGCTGGTTGATCAGGATCAACGAATCCATCTGGTTGTGCAACATAAACCTCCTCATTCAATGGACCATTAAGAAATGTCGTTTTCACGTCCATCTGATAAATTGGAAAAGACTTGTGTGCAGCATATGCGACAAAAATCCTGACAGCCTCCAACCGAGAAACTAGAGCAAATGATTCTTCGAAATCAATACCTTCTTCCTAAGCATAACCCTTTTCTACAAGTCGTGCTTTGTTGCAAATTATAGTTTGGTCTTCATCCTTTTTATTTTTCCATAACCACTTTAGCTTGATTACGTTCTTGCCAAAAGGTTTGTCAATGAGTTCCCAGACTTGTAGTCTATCAAACTGATGAAGTTCTTCCTGCATTGCTTCTATCCATGCAGAATCAGCCATTGCCTCCTTAATGTTTCTAGGTTCAACAATACTCACGGTGAGTGCGAACATACACATTTCAGGATCTGTTGCAAGTTGTCGTCTTGTTTGCCCTGGCTTGGATGGATTTCCATAAACTTGAGTTAACGGGTGATCTTTTGTCCATCGGTATTTTGAATGTTGAGGTTGATTGAAGGTATGCACATTTGAAGTACCAATATTGCGTGAGGAAGACTCAGTAATTTCTTGTACCGGTGTACAAAAACGATTGGTAAATTCTGCTTGATCATTGTTGTTTTCTTCAGCATTGACATATGTTGGAGTTGATGGTATTGTTGTAGGGTGAATATTCGTTAAAGGTAGTGTGTCTTGTTTAGTAGAATCGTCGGTGGGAGAAGAAGACTTGTTGACACGTGAAGTACCATCATTGAAAATTTCATCGTATAAAGGACCGAAAAGAAGATCCAACTCCTGTTGTGATGGAACTGTTGTATCTGCTGTAGGATAAACATTTTGTAGTTCTGGTGCGGGGTCAGGGTTGTCATAATCTGACGCCTTTTGTCATTGGGGAACGAGGATTGAAGTGTCATTAGCAACAGACGTCTCTGACATCTCTTTGATCTCATCAAATCTGAGATGGATGGATTCAACTATCAACCTTGTTCTCTTGTTGTAGACACGATATCCCTTTGACTGAGTGGAGTATCCTACCAAAATGCACGGATCCCCTTTTTCTTTCATCTTATCCAAGTTCTCACCATCTCTGGTTAGGTAACAAATGCAACCAAAGATGTGAAGGTGTTTGATTGAGGGTTTTCTGTCATTAATGATGTGATATGCCATTTTCTCATGAGTTGGGATGATGATTGATCTATTTTGAGTATAGCATGCGGTTGCAATTGCTTCAGCCCAAAAGAATAAAGGAAGTTTAGAAGCCGAAAGCATCGTTCGAGCAGCCTCAACGAGAGTGCGGTTTCGTCTTTCGACAACGCCGTTCTGTTCAGGTGTTCGAGGAGTAGAAGTTTGATGCTCAATTCCTTCTTCTTTAAAGAATGCATTAAGTGTCTTGTTTAAGAACTCAGTGCCTCTGTCAGTGCGAACAGAAATTACTGGGGCTTGAAGATTTCTTTGGATCATCGTGAGAAAGTCTTTTAAAACTTCTGGTGTTTCATCCTTGGAACGTAGAAAGAGAGTCCAAGTATATCTGGAGTAGTCATCGACAATTACCAGAATATATTTCTTCCCATTGATGCTAGCAACCCGCATTGGACCACACAAGTCCATGTGAAGCAAATTTAACCGTCCTTTTGAACTTGGAACAGTCTTTGACTTGAATGAACTTCGTTTTGCTTTACTCACTTCACAAGAGGAACATAGTTGATCCTTGACATACTTCAGTTTTGGTAAACCAATCACAACATCTTTCTTTGAAAGCAAGTTGATGTAGTCGAAGTTTAGATGAGAAAGTCTTCGATGCCATAACCACGCTTGAGTTGGTGATGCTTTAGCCATGAGACAGATTGGAGCTGATGAAGTTGTTTCTTGAAGAGAAATTGTATAGAGATCAGTTCCACGATTACCGGTTAGTAAGTTGTTTCCCTGAAGATCTCTAACAAAACACGTAGATTTCCGAAATGCAACCTCCAAATCCGCATCACAGAATTGACCAACCGAGAAAAGATTGTAGTAAACCCTTTTGATCGTGATATTTCCTTGAACCAAATCTCCATAACCAAGAATTGGAGCAAATTGATCATTGCCAACAAATCTCCATAAACCAAGAATTGGGAGCCAAATTGATCATTGCCAAAACGAACGGTACCCAAGTATTTTTCAACAAAATTGCACAGCAGAGATAGATTGCCCGTCATGTGCTTTGTGCATCCAGAGTCAACAATGAATAGGATGAGTTGTACAATCTACAAGAGAATTAGAGGACGATGGAATACATGACAAATTGGATCCTAAATGTTTGTGAGTTATAAAGACATTAGTTATCCTAGATACATTATCTATGGAAAAACTAACTTTCTTAGTCACACTTTCATTCCTAACTTTAGGTACCCATTTCTTTTTTGTCTTAGGAACCCATGTATATGCTGATGGGCATTGTTGTGCTATCCACCATTTCCACGCCTTATTAGTCTTCTTATACAACATCCTATAGTAACTCTTTGAATTTGTGATAGTGGATTCTGATGCAACTGTTTTCTTACGGGGTGTTGCAACAGATTTGTTCGCTTGACTTTTGGGTTTTCTAGTACTAATAGGCACTTACATTAGGTTCTTAGTTCTAGAATTAACGGTCTTTCAAAAATTAGTAACACAAAGCATCATGATTCGAATTAAACACACATTTTCCATAAGTAGCACAAACAGCATTAACATTCGAAGTTCTGGAATTTAAACTGTCATTACACGCAGTTACAGACTTTGTTTGATTAGAAATACTAGAAATCCTAGGGTGTTCTTCTACTTCAGTCTTCTTAAACTTCACATGACTAGTGTTTGGCACGACCTTATCTTTCATTTGATTGCTCCTAGGCCCCCCATAGGATGTGATTGCTAAATTAGTTTTGGTGAGTAATCCTGTAGATGGTATGCGATGATTAGTATTTCCTAGAAGTCTGATTTCAACTGTGGTGCTTCTAGTTTGTGTGGTATACTTGGCATTCGATACAGGCCTGTATAAATCACATTTGTGTTTATTAAGCTTGAGCGTTGATGTTTGAGGCAATTATGTGAGTGGCTGGTTTTAATTAACCTCTCTGATCATTAGTTTTTAAAACTGACTTTTTCTTTGCAAAATATTTTCTCTCAAGAGAGTTTGAAAAAGGAGCCGGTTTTCCTAAAACTGATGGTTTTGGAATCCTTTGAGCATTTGGTTGTCGAACAACAGATGGTTTATCAAACTTAGTGTCCACAGATTTTCCTTTGCATTTTTCAATGAGTTTCTTTAACTCACTTATTGCAATGTTCTTGTCTTGCAGTTGAGCTTTCAAATCTTGTATTTCAACATATTGTTCACGTTCCTTTTGAAATACATTTGACGCCTTTTCTTTGCAAACTGTGTCATTTTTCAGTTGTTCTTGACATTCTTGTAAAGCGATTTCAAGAGAAATTGAGTGTTTTTCTTAATGTAGCAAAAACTCTGTAAAAGTCGTGTAAACTCTCTTACTTAAAATTCAGGTTTGTTCCAGAAAGCTTTTGTGCTAGACAGTCAATTCCCTGACTTTATGAGATTAGCATTGTAAATTCAGTGATATAATCTATATTAGATGAGATTGCAAATTAAGAACACATAAATCTTTAGACATACAATTCTTGCACTCATGACATATTACATGTTGGAAAATTCTGCCTTATCAGATTCAAGTTCATCTTCAAGAGATTCAACGTACTTTAAATCTGCATGCATTTCTTGCTTAAGTTCATGTACAAATGCAAAACTATCATTCTGAGTCTTAAGGGCAAGGGGCATCAAACATGTCTTAACTAGGATTTCCATATCTTGCGCAGTTGGGTTACGAAGATGAAGAAGGTCGTTTGAATGTTTTACCCATGCTTGATTGACAATTTCTTTCAGATGATTAATGTTATTTGTCATGACATTATATGCTTGTCTACTTTTGCTTATTGATTTAGACACTGGTAAGAAATCTATGTTTTTGAAAATATTTGGTTTTGTTTTCACAAATGATTTTCTCCACATTTTCTTTCTTATTTCATTTGCCTGTGCGAACTGAATTTCATAATGCTGAGTCGGGGGTTTAAAAATTTCATAAAGACTATTTAACTTTGTGTAGTCAAAAGGTTTCACTAAGTCTTTATTCAATTTTGATCGACTCTCTTCTTCAAGAGTCTGAGTCTCTTCCCTATCGGGGACGAGTCTGTTTGCAGGATCAGATTGGTCATGTGGGATCGCATACAAACATGGTATCTCATTTTGAGCCTTTTTGAGGTATCTTGGATTGGGCAAAGGTAGGTCTTTCTTAATAATTAGGGCATTTGGGTGCTAACATATGAATGGTTTGGATTGATTGACTCCGTTTGTAAACAATTTCATTCAAAAACTTTATCTGGTTTTCCATTGAAATCATTTTGTCAATATCTTTTTCTTCCTTAAGCTTCAAATCCGTTATTACCTTTGTTTTCTCCTTGACAAGACCTTCGTAATGTGACTTGGTTAAAGACTCTGTTTGACTAACTCATCATGTTTCTCTTTGACAACCAGAACATTTCGTAGGCTTTCCTTTTAATCCTTCTTTTATGTCAATTTCTTTTTGGAGCTAATTAGTCTAGAGCTTATTTAACTTATGTTCAAGTTTGTCATTGTCAACTGTACGATCATTAAGGCCTTGTACCTCTCAAAACTCAGTCTGTTTATTTTGAAGTGAAATAATAAAGCAAAACTACTCGGAATATATTAAGTTTCTACTAGAGTTCTATGTTTCCGCAAGAATAGATTTGCACTCAGTTAACTCTTGAGTCAATGTTGCATTTGCTTTCTTTAATTGCTTTTGAATCTTTTTATTTTCATCGACATCAAGTTTTAAATTAGCAATTAAATTAGCAAGTGCAACACGCTCATCATCACATTCTACATCATTTTGGTCATCCTGAATATCATTATCACACATATCCGGTGATTCAGGAGTGACATTACTATCACCCGTTTCCACTGCACATGTGTTACTAATGGATTCAGATTGGTCAAAATGTTGTATGTCATTGGCAAACACATTATCGTCAGTATCGTATTGTACCTGTTCCAATGGCTCAGAATCAGTTCCTGAGTCTGCATTAGGAACCTCCTGGATCTTTGCCATGTAACTGTAATGTGCTTCCAACTCTTGTTCATCAATCTCTTCATCCGTGTCTGCTAGCCAGTCAGATTGCTCTGCTTGAAGTTGAACACCTTTCTCAGCTTGTTTACACAGCAACATCTTTTCCTTGTGATACGTGGAGTCTTTAACCCGTTTTGGCTTTCTGCATTCCTTAGCATAATGACCAAATTCCTTGCAGTTAAAACACTGTATCCCAGACTGTTGCACTACTGGACCACCTACAGTTTCCCTAGCCCCAACAACATTCACTGCCCTCTGATTCCTAAACTGTCCAGTCTGATTGTCATTCCTGTACCTTGGAGTAGTATCCACATTCTTGTTTCTGGTGTTTGAGGAAGTTCTGAGGTTGTTGTTGGTAGGTTTGTAGAGTTTCTTGAAGTACTTTGCAATGAGAGCCAAATTTTTCTGCATGTCTTTATCCTTTTGAGCTTGTTCAGGATCACTGTCTTCTTCAGAAGCTGACTCAGATGGTGGTGTGATTGGTTTGGCTATCTCTTTGCCTTTGTAATTTGTAGTGCATGAGATTGGTGGGAAGTGATGCTTTGTTTTAATGTTTGGTTCTTTGATTTGTGAGGTTTTTGATGTTTGATAATAAGGTCTTGAAGTATTTGTGCAGTAAGCCAAGTGCTAATGGGTTAGCATTCTTGGCCATTCTTTCAGCACGGAGTTCATTAACTTCCTTTTGGTATTGTTTCAGAATGTCAAAGAGCTTATGGTATGAAACTTCATCCAACTTGTGTTGTTGCTTCACAATTGTGACAAATCTTGACCATTCTGGTTGAAGTTGTTGAAGAAATTGAACATTGACTTGCATCGTTGCAACTGTCAAATTGTTTCTGATCATTTCATTCATCATTTTGTAGAATCTTGTGTAGTAAGACTCAATTGTTTCTCCATCGTGAGAGGTGAATTGACCAAACTCCCAAAATAAGTTTGTCTTGACATCTTGAATATTGAGTGATTCACCTTGTTGTAGCCTTTCGATGGCTTCCCACATTTCTTGAGTTGTCTGACATGCATCAACAGTTGAGTATATTTCTTATCATTCTATCAATATAAATGAATCGCTTCTTTTTCTGATTCAAAATGAGCTCTGTTCTCAGGAGTCATATTCGTAACAGTCTCGACTGTTGTTTGTTCAGGAACTGCTAGAGAATCCTCTGTTGCAGGAACAGCTGGAGTTGTGACAATCGTTGGAGTGTAAGGACCTTTAAGAATGCACTTCCATAAGGCATCACCATTTGGTCTTGTATCAATGTATCGTAAGAACCGTGATCGCCATTGTGCATATCGTCCTGTTGCAAGCATTGGTGGACGATCCCTTGAACCTGCTGCCATTATGTTGTTATGCATTTGACTGTCGGTTGTGGAAGTTACAATTGGAGTTGTCATGATGAATGATTAACGAATCATTCATGCATATTCTTCTATCAACTTTACTAATAAACATACATTGTTAGTTGATGAGGGGTGGGGGGGGGGGGCGCGGCCCCCCCCCCCCCCCCCCCCCCCCCCCCCCTCCCCCCCGCGATTGCATTGTCAAAAAAATTTTACCCCATCTTTTCGCCACTCTTACAAAATTGCCATGTCTAGCATCTCCATTGCTTCATCAACCCAACAAGGTAAGGTTTAGAGTTAAATTCTTTTACTTCTATCAAAATTGAGTCTTACACTGAGTCTCTCCTATAAGAAAGAAATCATCATGAATCCTTACGCCTCCACCATAACCAACAACCTACTAGTAACTCACAACCTAATACAACCCATCGATGGTTAATCTACTTCAAATACAAAAGGCATCTCTGAGTTATCCACATATCCCATAAGCTCACTTCCCTATGTTGTCATAAGCCAAATGAATTTCGTAATAAAATGAGTCTCAAACACGTCCTTACAATCTCTAACAACCTCGCCACTAAAACCAAACTCGATGATGCAAGTAGTTGGATATACTCTCCGTTAAACATTATTTTACTTCTATTTTACTTTTCTAAGAGTTTCTTTTGGAAAATCATATTGCATTCTAGTTTTAGAGAATCATATTGCATCATATAAACATCTTGTTTTATATGACTTCCTCAAAAGATGAAATTACACTAAATTTTCTTTTGTAGGTTCAAGCATATACACCGTGTGGTATATGGTTTACTCATCTAAGGATGAAGTTTACATCATTCATTTTCCTTTTTGTAGGTTCATTTTGAAGCCCTCGAGCAAGGGGGAGCATTCGTCAAGAAATCATATTGAGTCATCTATACATGTTGTTGTATATGACATATTTGTCTAAGGACAAAACCTGTTATTTCACTAATTTTTGTTTTGTAGGATCATACTTGACACCCTCGAGCAAGGGGGAGCTTCGGTCAAGCATTTAAGGAGTACATATTATTTTTCATCATATCTTTACGCCTCGATCTAGGGGGAGCACTCGTCAAGGGGGAGCTTGCATGCATTCATCATCATTCTTAATCTTCAACAATCCTTTGCGTTTTGACCAAAAGGAAGATGTCATTTTTTTCATCATATAGTTATATATTCTTACATGTTATACGGAACTAACATTTTTGTAGGCTTAGCTTTCAAAATATGATCCATTGACCCGCAATAAACCAAGGACAATTACCTAGGGGATGCACAATATAAGGCGTTAAGTAGACATTTTAATTTTCACTATGGAATCGATGCAACGCTCCCTTTTCTAAGAGAATTGAAGGTCAACTCCAAGGACACACCTTTTTGTCTTCGATTTAAAAGGGGGAGAAAAGTGTAAACGGAGAGGTAAAGTAAAAAGGGTATACGGGGAACAGTGGACTTTTACATTTACTTATTATTACGTTTACATGCTTGTCATCATCAAAAGGGGGAGTTTAGTTAGTGCAATATTACGTAAATTTTATCTACACATTCTCTTTTGTTTTGATATTGTCAAACTATATATAACTTTAACTATATATACAATTAATGTACAAGTTACTCATTATCATATATTGTCTGAACATACATCATCACATCTCAACGGGGATACAAGATGTACATCGTCAGGAAATTCACCTACAAAACCCCCACAAGATGTACCCCCTTTAGATTGGTTTATGGAAAAGCTTGTCATTTGCCTGTTGAAATCGAACAAAAAGCATATTGGGCGTTAAAACAATGTAATATGGATCTCAAACCGTTTCATGAAACTCAAAGAATTAATGGAATTAAGAGATGGTGCTTACGAGAATACCCGGATCTACAAGGAAAGAACTAAGAGATGGCATGACTCTAGGCTTCGGGGAGATAAAAATTTTAAAGTTAGAGACATGGTATTGCTATTTAACTCTAGATTCAAGATGCATTCGGGTAAGCTCAAATCAAGGTGTACGCAGTCCTCATGTGGTAAAAAATGTGTACCCATATGGGACCGTGGAAATCGTAGATAAGAACGAAGTCAGTTTCAAGGTTAATGGACAAAGGTTAAAGAAGTACCACGAGAGACATATTGATGCAGAGGTGGTCGAATTCGAAGATGGTAAAAGCTAAAGTAAAACGCTAAAGAAAAGTCTAACTTAAAGACTTCCCTGTAAACAAAAGTGCTTCCCGGGTGAATAAACCCTGATGTTCTTTATTTTATTGAGTTTGTCTTCCCAGACATCAATACGGCGTATCCGCTCCATACCATACGGCGTATTGATTGTCTGGACGTTATCAGTCTTTACTTTTTATGCACTTTAAAAACATTATTGTCAGTTCTGGCAATACGGCGTATTCATGCACATGATATGGCGTATTCACCAGACTGACTCGTATTTAGTTTGTTTAGTTTAGTTTAAATTAACCGTAGGTACCAAAAATAGGAATGCACATTTTTCCTATTATTTACATAGGACCTTGGAAGCAAAGAAAATCAACGATGTCAACGAAGTATCAATCATGTGGAGTCCTATGTGTGATTGTAGACATGCTGGAATTCAGACGCATCTACAACACAAATTCTTGCTTAATAAACTCAACATGGAGAATCTACCCGAGTAAATATAAGGGGAGTTTCTCATTCTAATTCTTTTTAATTCCCATATTTAATGTTTTATCTATACAACGAGGACGTTGTATAATTCAGGGGGGGTGGGAATTAGAATGTATACTTGTCCTAATTTTCACACTAAAATGCTTAAAATATGCTTAAATTTTAAAAAAAATTTCAAAGCATACTTTTGTGAAATTACATGTTACATAAACCTCGTACACAATAATTTTATTTAGTATTTGTGGAGGATTTATCTTATCCGTTCCAAATGTTTACCACATATTCAACAAAATATGAGTGTTGCGGTGGTTGTAGTGACTTAGAAAAAAAACCCCCATGGCTTGGTATATCTATTCGAGTTCACAGGATAAGTACTTTTGGATTTAGAGGAGTAAACTTGTTTAAATTGGTAAATTTTTAGGATTACACTCAAAACGCCTTTACATGTTGTTTATTAACTAACTACACTGGTTAGTTAACCCCCGTATAAACCCTTTGTTTACTCTCACTTTAAGAGTAAGATACCCCTAGAATACCCTTAAAGCCAATCAATTTAGGGAATTACACCAACTTGTGTATTCGTTACACCTTAGCCTCACTGTTAGATTAAGTGTTGGTTTTAAAGTTGCTAGTTGCTTAATGTGTAAAGTATGTATTTCCTGAGTCTTGTGTCAATTTTGGTACGGTTGGAAGAAATTTGCACATCGCAAATGGATGTATATTTAGTAGTCAAAACTCATGTATTTTTACTACCATCGCAATTAATGGTACGTCCGAAGAATGAAGAATTATCGAAGGAATTATCCGGAATTATTATGATCGTGAAGATGGTGAAACTACTCCGAGTTTCGTATATAGTTAGATTGTTTAAAAAACCGAAGAAATTTGAAAAAATCGGCGACATAAGGAGTAAGGACTAGTTTGAAAATCAATCATTTCGAAAACTACAAAGGAATTCCACGAAGATCGATTATTCATGATACGTTTATTAATGTCAAAGATGTAGAGTATTGTATAAAGTGGAAGATATCGCCACTTGCCTTGTAAAGTATGTGAAGTATGGGATGATTGGAAAGTTGACTGTTACGGGAACGCCAAACTTAGGTTGTGTTTTTGATCTTATGATCAAAGAATTTGTAAAATAGCTGTGTCTTTATCATGGTAGCGGTCGGGAAAAGTGTCTAGATACAAACTTGTTATCTTAGACTTAAATCTATTTGTTCGTAATTTTTATTTAAACATATTTATTTCCCTTTCCCTATCATTAACCATGGGTTTTATGAGATTGAGGATTTGTACGAGCGTTGCATGTCTATTTATATCGTTTAACGGCCTTGTATGCATGTCTCAGTTGCTTGTCTGGTTTAGTATATTGTGAATGTTTTGATGATCCCCTACCCTATTATCATTCTGCATCCTTTACCATTGTTAAAATCGAAATGAGGATGTGATCGAACACACATGTCTATTCCGTCGTTAGGGCCATGTATGTGTGCTTCAGTTGCCTTGTTGGTGTGGTAATTTTGAAGAAAGATTATAGAATGATTAACCCTAAGCCTTATCATACAAACCCATATTTACCTTTATAAACTTGTTACGCCTTAGCTCTAGTGGTGAAGATGTGTATCCTTGCCAAGCTTATGATAGAATATTCGTCACGACCAAGCAATTGAGCGAATTCATTACATGTTACCACATAGATTTGTTAAGTGATTTGAGTGTTTTTATCTTCCTATTTCGTGAGGTGTTTGGTTGTGTACTTGTAATAAATCAAAAATGCTTAACGAAAAATATCACTTAGGGATATATTTTTATAAATTTCTAAAGGCTACTTTTTTTTTTTCAAGGACATGTAGGATTCATACGTGGGGGATTTGATGACATCAAATTACGTCTATTTATTTGCTTCACTATTTTTACATGTACTTAACCCATTTTGTATGATTATTGCAAAGAATTGTTACTTAATCGTTCATATTTGAGAATTGCAGTAATTATGGAGTACTTGGTGAAACTTGACTAAAAGGCACGCATTTTAGAGATTAAACAAAGATATTTTGAAGATTACTGTTATGACAACAATAGCGGATCCCTCAAGGAAGATACGCGTTATTTGTGCTACACTCACCAAAGGGACACGAAAGGAAATATGATCAATACGCCGTATCTAGAGAAGACCAATACGCCGTATTGGAGATATAGTATGTGAATATTCTGGAAGATATCAAACGTGGTCCCTACTCCAAGAAACTCTCGATACGCCGTATCAAACCCATTCGATACCGCGTCATCGCACTGACTTCTAGACCTATTAATAGAAAACTCAAAAAAGAGTGTTTAAGTGTCTTGCTAAATCATTATTCTGCCATACCTAAACACACAAAAGTCGATTTTTAGAAGATAAAAAGAGCATAGAGGTCTTTTTTTTTTTTTTTTTTTTTTTTTTTTTTTTTTTTTTTTTTTTTTTTTTTTTTGTTTTTTTTTTTTTTTTTTTTTTTTATTTTTTTTTTTTTTTTCTTTTTTTTTTTTTTATTTTTTTTTTTTTTTTTTTTTTTTTTTTTTTTTTTTGTTCTTTTATTTAATTTTTTTTTTTTTTAGTTTTTTTTTTATTTTTTTTTTTTTTTTTTTTTTTTTTTTTTTTTCTTTGTTTTTTTTTTTTTATCCGCAACGCATTTCTTATTCCATGGAGACAAACGTGTTAATTTCTTTTTTTTTTTTTTTTTTTTTTTTTTTTTTTTTTCTTACTTTTTTTTTTTTTTTATTTTTTTTTTTTTTTTTTTTGTTTTTTTTTTTTTTTTTTTTTTTTTATACTTTTGTAATCGTTTAGTTTTTGGTCTCATTTGTTAACTCGGTTAGTTTGCCTTTGCTAAGCCATTACTCTTGTATTAATTATGATGTTTGAAGGGTAATACCTTAGGGTATGAGCCATTAATATGAAGATCTGAATGTTTGGTTTTGTTTATATCTCGATTGCTTAATTTATCGTTGTATGCTTGTTTATTTTTATCAATTTATACTTATTTATGTACTTTAATATGCGACCTATCATTCAACTGGATCTAGAGATACGTACCAAGTAATCTAGATGCCGAGATAGCTCTCCATATAGTGATTAATACATCTAGACCAATAGGATCACGATTAACAACTTGTCTTTGCCTTTAGATTGTGAGCTTAGTTGGACTGGTAGGTGACCCTTGTGATCAATGAGTACGTTCTAATTAATTGGTAAAGATTGGGTTAATGGACTACTAGTGTATAAATCGTCGTTAAGCAATAAGTGGGTAAAGTCTCTATGAGCTAGGGTTTAACAAGATCACCATTGCTTTAATCCTTTGCTTGTATTATACTTCAGCAAATTAAAAGATCGATTTATGCGGATGCTCTAATATATGACTGACATTAATGTGTCTAGGTCCTACGGATGAAGTCGGGCCTATGTCTAAGAATGATACACACTAGAGATAACAAAGTAATCATTGCACTAATAAACAAACCAACTTCTATTGGATTAATGATGGGCTATACATTATTCTATCATAAGGCTTAACCGCTCTTTTATCTTCTATTAATTTGCTTGCGTGGGTTAAAGTGTCTTGAATTGATTGTAGTCACCACCAAACCCGTGCCAGTCTCTCAGGCTGAAACCTCCCCTTTTACCTGTTAGAATTAGGATTAGAACTAACATAGGATTAGCATAGGTTTGACTTAGATTAGTAAACCAAAATATTAATAAATTGAGAGATTTAACCTCGCTTCAAGTGTTCGACACCCTACTTATCACGAATCTACCACCGACCGGGTACACTGCCCGTTAAAGTGTTGTTTTTGGTTAAGTCGGCAAAATATAAATTTAAAACTTGAACTATCATAAATAAACACCACACAACGACACATCATTTTCACAATGATGAATGGAAATCCTTCCAGATTCATATCAATAACTGCTCATGCGTGTAGGTTGAGTTGCGGAGTTCTAAATGAATCAAAATGAATTAAGCTTGTGTCAACTGGATATCCATTTTGGTCCAGTATATGAATTGACGACTCAATCAGAAAGATAGTAACTATCTAATTCACTCTTATCGTGTTGTCTGCTTTGAGACGCTCCAGTAATAAGAACAAGAAAGTATGGTGAATCTAATGCAATCGCATTAGAGGATCTAATACTTTGAGCTAGAAACCCTGTTAAGGAGGTTCTTCTAAATTGAACCGACCTGATCACAGGTTCAGTATTTATACTGTAAAACGGTCCTCACGGAACCAGAGGTTAATGTAACCGAACTCAAGATGAATGACAAAGCCATATTCGTCTATATCTGTTGTTTATCACTAAAATCAATTTTCAGGTATAAGTGATGGCGTTACAACCTCATTCTAGCGGAGTCAAGATTCAAGACCTCATGCTTAATCGACAAAGATATATACATGATGAAAGCTCAAACTATCAAAGTCTTCTGCAATCTCTGATGTACAAGCACTTCCTCAAAAGAACATTTTTGACAAGATTTCCGGACAATAACAAAGATATATCTTACAAGTTGATCAAGTACTACTCCTACCATGATGTGGTACAAGCAATCATGTTAAAGATAATGTTGAGGGAGATTGTTAGCAAGCTTTCAAGACCTGGAGACACAAGATCGCAAGGTGGCATCAAGATTCAAGGATAAAGATTCTGAGATCTGAGTAGTCAGGACAAATCAAGGCCAAAGACCACGATATCAGTATTTTGTCAAAGAATATCAAGTTAAAGATCAAGATCCAAGATCACAAGCATGCAAAAGGAACTTTAAAAGAATTCCCAAGAATACAAGGCTCCAAGACTCAAGACGTCACAAGAAGGATCCACAATTGAATGACCACCCCTTAGGGGGAGATTGTTAGCCGTGTTTTTATTAAAGTGATGGTCATTAAATATTCTCGAGCCTTGTATAAGAAAAACTTAGTTTACGGGAATTTATCTAAGCTAATTGGGCCTAGGTGTCGGGCTTAAGTCCATTGGTAATAGGTCCGGCCCAAAGTCAAGCCCAACAACCCAAGAAGGGTTTTATCTCTTGTAACTATAAAAATCCCTCTCCAAGTGTGGAGAGGGTGTTGCTTCTCATTTCTTTCTAGTGCAAGTAACCATCTTTATTTTTCTCTCTTTGTCTCTCTCTCTAGTTCTTTCTCTCTCTAAAATCTTTTTCTTATTTTTGTGTTCATGGTGATGAAATGATAGCATCTAACATATAGAATTTATTTTACTACTTTTAGACGTTTTTATTAAAATCATTGCTTTTAGCTATTTACGAGTCGTGCCTTGATTATTTATCCGTTTTAACGTTTGAGAAAAATCGACAATTCCATATTTTAGCTTCGGAAGCTTATTTATTTTTATTTTAGTACTTTTTGACTTTTCCTGCGTTTTGTTGAAACCGTGTCAAAAATTGTACTTTAACACTTTTTAATATTTTAACTTAGTGTTTTAAATCAAATATTGTGGTATAAACGTTTTAGAAAAATAAAACAATAAAAATGTAAAATAAACATAACATATAAATCAAACACCCTTTATTCAATTTGTGTGCTCCTACTAAACTAAAAACCAAGCACCCCTCTAATTTTTATAAAAAATGGGAAGTCAGTTAGATAATTAGGAAAGTCAAACAAAGCCCACTATACTCATTATATACTTCCATATATAATTTGAACTTCCTATCCAAAACACATAGAAAACCTGATAAACCAAAAACACGTGCCTTTTCTCTCCTATTTACTGTGTTCGACACATACACATCAAAACCACCAAAATCTTCAATCTTGATCCCTAAAATCCATTTCATTCAATCCTAAATCAATTATAAACTAATCTCCATCAATCTTTTCAAGTAAAATTCACTATGCATAGGATTTCCCCAAGTTCTTGATTTTCAATTTTGAAGGGTTTTAATCTAATTGAGGGTAATTGGAGTAACAAAGGTTTAATAATAAGTGTGTAAACAAGATTTGGTGAAACAAAATCAAAATTTGGGTCTTTGTTTTGGGTATTGTGGTGTTCGGCCAAGCATCAAACCCAAGCAGGGTTTGATTGTTTTGATTTCTCTTGCATTCCTAGTGATTGTAAGTATTTTTATTACTCTTTTTACATCGATTTAAATATATGTTCCATACATGTGTTAGATCTTGTATTGTGAATCCATGGATTGAGGTGCATGTCGCGTTTTGAGGTTCATTATTGAATTGAGATGATTAGTAATGAGGTTAGGTTAGTTTAAGAGAATTGGCGATGTTCGCGATGCGTAAAATTGAAGTTTTAAAGGGGTTTAAAGCTACCCGTTTAGATCAGTAGGTTTAGGGCCTGTTTCGCCTAAGTTAACGATTTTAAAACTGAAATTGGCCTATAGATAATGATAGAGGACGTTAATACGAATGTTTCGATATAAAATTCAGCTTCTAACTCTTAAAATCGAATGTTTGCCGGCCATTTAAAATTCTAAAAAATTATAAAAATTCAATCAGCACTTGCTGAATTTTTAAGTTGCTGCAGAATCAAAAAAAGGTATTTTCGTCATTTTCTGTCGAGTTTTGGGTCTCGGGTAAAACTAAAAAGTTGTTTAAAATGCCATTTTACTTTTTCGCAACAATAACTAAGGCTGAAAACGTGTGTTAACGGGTTTAAAAGCTTAGGATTAGATATTACATTTTAGTTAGAAAAATAAAGTTTCTGCAGAAACTTGCAGGGGTATTTTGGTAATTTTATATTGGGTTTTAGGTCTCGGCTAAAACTAAAAAGTTGTCCGAAACGTCATTTTACATCAAAATTCTTTAAAGTCCGAGTCGTGAAAACGTAATTTAGCGGGTCGTTTTGGACGGGTCAGACTTAAGAAAAAATTATAATAAAAAGTCAAATTTGGCGAAATTCTTTTAATGGTCAATTAGCGTTATGGAGAATGATTAGGCGTGGATATGTTTGGCGAAAATAATTGTTGCTAGAACTGAAGATGGAGTTGTAGATGGAGATGGAGATGGAGATGAAGATTATGAAAAGAGATTATTATTATAAGCTACATGAAGTAGCATTTGATCTCGTAATTTTCTGGTTAAGCCAGACTATTAATGAAGAGCATTGTCACCCTTAAACCAATCGTTACACCCAAATCGCCTTAGCCTACCTTGTATGTACTCATTTTTAGTACATTATTGTTTTAACCCAAGTTAATTATTGAGTACACGGTTGCTAAGTCCTTATCCTTATAAATACTGTTTTGGGACGATTAGGATTCATGGTATATTCATCTTATGAAGAATCAAGAAAGAAGTAATTTATTACCCCCAATAGAGCTCAATAAGATCTATGTTATGTTGATTCACCTCAAATCGGGTCATTAGTTAGATTTTAAATATCGAGTATGTAAAAGTTCAAGTGTAGGGGTGTATCTATAAACCCCCATGATATACTATATGTTTAAGCAATGGCAGGGCAAAAGTGTATGAAAAAAATGTATATAAAAAAAGAGAGTGAAAAATGCACGGGCTGCCATTTGCTTATGTTATGTTTATCATAGAGTCAAGAAAATAAAAAGAAAGAGATTGATGTAGAGTTGTGTAGAGTTTTTATATTTTGTCCGAGTCTTTGGCTTAGCAACCAAATCAGCGTGTATTCTTATAAATAATTAGCTAACCTTTTCACCCCAAATTCACCCAAAAGTCACTCCCCAAATGTATCCCATCCGTTTCCATTTCCATTAATGTTATCTTACACCTACACCCCATAACTCTTTAAAAGACCTCTTAGACAGTAATGAATAATGCTTGCGCTTAGCGGTAGAGGTTTGATCCTTTACCAAGCCTATGGTAATTTATATGCTATGACAGGTAACGAGTGTTGATTTTCCGTTTCCCAATTATGTTAGAATTTATTATACATCCGAGTAAAAGAGAGAATCCCAAACACTTATGTGAGGTGCTAGTATATATTTTCCATGCTTCTAATTACGAGGTTTAGAAGGCTGTGTTGTAAAATATCTTTAAAGAGTAGGTTAAATGACCCTTATATTGTTATTGTCTAGGTAGAAAAGCCCATTTGCTTGAGGACAAACAAATCCCAAGTGTAAGGGTATTTGATGAGGTGTCATTTTATACACTATCTCGGGGTCATTTAACCCCTTAAATCATGCAAATATGCCTAGATTATGTGCTTAATTATTTGTTTTCAGGGTTTTAGCACTTGGATGGCATTTGTAGGAAATACACATGACTTGGGCTCATTTGGAGAAGAAACGGACAAGATTACGGACCTACACCAAATCTCTTGAAAATTTATGCATACAGTGGCTGGAGACGGCGTCGCATGCATAAAGCGACACCGTCGTGATCTATCTAGTGACGGCGTCTGATATTCAGCGACGACGTCAGGACGTGGCTGACTTAAAGTGAATCTAGAATCATCTACATATTTGGAAATATATTCCGTTACCAAGATTTAGAATGGGACGAAGCTTTGAAGGACGGCGAACTCAAAGAAGAAGCTTTAAAGAATAAAGCCATCATTGAAGGAATAATCGAAGACGAAGAAAATGAGTCAAATAATGAAGGTTGGAGGGGATGGAATGTCTATGAGAATACCAACCATGGTCGTAAAGAAAGAGAATATGAAATGGAACATGAAAACTATGAAAGATGTAAATTGTTTGATGATCGTGAGCAACCGGTTTGCATTATAAGAAGATTCGAGATGATCGAGTATTCATTCAGAGGAGACAAAGCGTACGTTGTTGTAAAAGAAAATGAATACGATGATTTGATGAACACAAGCAAAGAAGCAATCCATGCATACCAAGAAATCTTTCGCATGATGGACGAAGGGTGGATGGTGACGCGAACTGAGTGAAGAAAGCTGAAGGAAAACATCTAACTTAAAGACTAGCTGAAAGAAAAGTGCTTCCAGGGAGACAACTCGGATTGTTATTTATTTTTATCGAGTTTGTCATCCCAAACATCAATACGGCGTACCCGCTCCATACCATACGACGTATTGAATGTCTGGACGTTATCAGTCTTTTATTTTTATGCACTTTTAAACATTATTGTTAGTTCTGTCTATATGTCATATTCATGTACATGATACGGCGTATTCAGCAGACTGGCCCTTATTTAGATACTTTATACAGTTTCTCAATACGGCATATTCTAGTTTATGGATACGGCGTATTGATCTCTTGTACAGTTTGTTTACTTTATTATTTATTAACCGTAGATACCTGAGATAGGATTTTGCATGCTTTTCCTAAATTTTGCACAGGACCTCGCTGCAAAGAAATTGACGAAGTTGGTGAAGTAACGATCATCTGATTTCCTGTGTGATTGTAGTCATGCTGGCATTCAGACGCATTTACAACACACATTCTTGCTCATAAACTCAACTTGGAGAATCTACCGAGCAAAATATCACGGGAGTTTCTCATTCTAATTCTTTTAATTCCTGTTTTTAATGTTTTATCTATACAACGAGGACGTTGTATAATTCAAGTGGGGGGATGGGAATTAGAATGTATACTTGTGCTATTTTTCACACTAAAAAGCTTAATTTATGCTCAAATTTAAAAAAATTTCAAGCATACTTTTGTGAAATTACTAGTTACATAACCTGCACACAATAATCCTTATTAGATATTGTGAGGATTTAACCTTATCCGTTTCTAAATGTTTACCCAAATTCCACAAAATATGAGTGTGCCGGTAATGTTGTAGACTTTAGAACTTGGCTTGGTATATCTATTCGAGATCACAATGATGAGTACTATGGATTTAGATGGAGTAACCTTTTTAAATTGATAAATTTCTAGGATTACACTTAAAAAGCCTTTATATGTTGTATTATTAACTAACTACACTAGTTAGTTAAATACCGTATAAACCCTTTGTTTACTCTCATTTTAAGAGTAAGATACCCCTAGAAAAACCTGTAGAGCCAATCCTTTAGGAATAACACCAACTGTTTGTTTCGTTACACCTTTACACCTTAGCCTACCCTGTTAGATTAAGTCCATTTATCAGTTGCTAGCTGCTTAAAGTGTAAAGTATGTATTTCCCAAGTCTTGTGTCCATTTTTTATCTTTGGTACGGTTGGGAAGAAATTTGCACATTGCAAATGAGAATGTATAAATTAGTCAAAACTCATGTATTTTTACTACCATTACAATTATTGGTACGTTTGAAGAATGAAGAATTATCAAAGGAATTATTCGGAGTTATTATGATCGTGAAGATGGTAAAATTACACCGAGATTCATCGTTATGTATATTAAAAAAACAAAAAAAAGAAAAAATTAGAAAAATCACAACAAAAAAAGGAGGAAAGTTTGAAGATAATCATTTCACAAAAGCTTAAACCGAATGAATTATACGAAGGATCGATTATTCTTTGATACGTCTTATAAGTCAATGATGTAAAGTTTTATATAAAGTGGTAGATATCGCCACTTGTCTTGTAAAAGTATGTAAAGTATGGGATGATTTGGAAGTTGACCGTTATGGAAACATTAACTTAGGTTGTTGTTTTTGATCAATGATCAAGACATTTGTATATAGTTGTGTCTTTATCATGGTAACGGTTGGGAAAAAGTGTCAAGCAACTTGTGCCTTATCTGTTTGGACTTAGTCTATTTGTTTCGTAATTTTTTTTAACAACAATTTATTTCCCTTTCCTAATCATTAACCTTGTGTTTTACTCGAATGAGGATGTGATCGAGTCATGCATGTCTATTCTGTCGTTACGGCCATGTATGCGTGACTCAACTGCCTTGTTGGTTTATTACTTTTGGTGAAAGTTAGAAGATCCATACCCTATATCATTCTTCATCCTAACCCTTGGTTATACTCGAATGAGGATGTGATCGAACACACATGTCTATTATGTCATTACAGCCATGTATGTGTGCTTCAACTGTCTTATTGATGTGGTACTTTTGGTGAAAGATTGTAGAATGATCAACCCTAAACCTTATAATAAAAACCCATTTTACCTTTATAGACTTGTTACTCCTTAGCTTTAGTGGTGGAGATGTGTATCCTTGCAAAGCCTATGATAGAATACTCGTCACGACCGAGCAATTGAGCGAATTAGTTACATGTTACCACATAGATTAGTTGAGTGATTCGAGTGTTTTCATCTACCTATTTTGTGAGGTGTTTGGTTGTGTACTTGTAATAGATCAAATAAATGCTTAAACGGAAAAATCCTTAGGGATACATTTTTATAAACTTCTAAAGGCTACTTGTGGACAAGTAGGAGGGGGGATATTTAATGATATCAAATAACGTTACTTTTATAGCATCATTTATCCTATGTAAATAACTCATTTTGTATAATTATTGCAAAGAATTATTACTTAATCGTTTGTATTTGAGAATTGCAATAATAATAGAGTACTTGGTGAAGATTAGCAAAAAGGCACACATTCTGGAGCTTAAACGAAGACATTTGAAGATTACTGTTCTAACATCCTATACGCCGTATCCATCAAGGAAGATACGGCGTATCTGTGTATGCACTTTACTAAAGACCACGAAGGAACAAGATCCAATACGTCGTATCTAGAGAAGGTCTATACGCCGTATTTAAGATATAGTAATAAAATATTCTAGAAGATATTGAACGTGGTCCCTACTCCAAGAAACCCCGATACGCCGTATTGACCTCAGTCAATACGTCATATCGACCGTATTCCAGACCTTATAAATAGAAAACCTAAAAACGGGTTTTTAGTGTGCTAAATCATATTTTCGACACCTCAACCATAAAAGTCGATTTTCAAAAGAGATGAAGAGCAAAAGAGGTCGAGCAAAGCAATGTATTCCATAGGAAACAACTTGTAATCTCCTATACTCTTGTAGTCATTCAGTTTTTGGTATCATTCGTTAACTCGGTTAGTTTACCTTAGCTAAATTATCACTCTTGTATTGATTATGACATTTGAAGGCTAATACCTTTGGGTATTAGCCATTATTATGAAGATCTAAATGTTTGGTTTGTTTATGTCGATTGCTTAATTTATCGTTGATTGCTTGATTATGTTTATCAGTTTATACTTGTTTACGTGCTTTTGTATGCGACCTATCATTCAACTGGATCCAGTGATACGGACCAAGTAATCTAGATGCCGAGAAGGCTCTCCATATAGTAATTTATACATATAGGATCATGAATAATAACCTATCTTTGTCTTTAGATTGTAAGCTTAGTTGGACCGCCAGGTGACCCTTGTGATCAACGAGTACATTCTCAATTAATTGGTAAAGACTTGGTTAGTGGACTACTAGTGTATGAATTACCTTTAAGCAGTAAGTGGGTAAAGTCTCTATGAGCTAGGGTTTAACAAGATCATCATTGCTTTAATCTCTAAGATAGATTATAATCAACAAATAAGGATACTTTATGTGGATACGTTTAATTGTGACAGAATTCTTCGTATCTAGGTCTTAAGAAGAAGTACCGCCTAAGTTTTAAGAATGATATGCCGCCTCGAGATAAGTAATCATTGCACTAAATAAACAAACCAACGTTCTAATTAGATTAATAATGGTTAATACAATTTTCTTATATTTGTCTAGACCGCTCTTTTATCTTCTGTTAATTTGTTTGTGTGTTTTTTAGTGTCTTAAGTTGATTTTAGTCACCACAAAACCCGTGCTAGTCTCTCAGGCTGAAAACCCCCTTATCCGTTAGATTTAGGATTAACATAGGTTTAGCATAGGTTTAACATAGAATAGAATTAACTTATTTTAGATAACCAAAATATTAATAAATTAAAAGATTGTTTCTCGCTCTTAGTGATCGACACCCTACTTACCATGAGACTCCCATCTGACCGGTATACTGCCCATTAAAGTGTTGTTTTTGGTAAAGTTGGCAAAATATAAATTTAAAACTTGAAAAATAAATTACAACAACACAACGACACATCAGTTGAAAACATATTTTGCTAGTTTTTTAAAGACGCTGAAAATGAATAATATTTTTTTAACATGGATAATGTCATTTATAGTTAGTAGTTATTGCCGAATAGCCTATTAGTCTTTTTTCACAAAGTTTCATTTATGGTTATTATGATAGAAAATGCTGCATCAAATATTGGAGTAAAGGATTGCCGCACACCCGCGATGCTTACTCTTTGACCAATTATTATAATAAGAATTTATGTGGAATACCCAAGTGGAAGTAATAGTGTAATACATGTCTTTTTTACATTTTTTTATTGACCATTGATAAAAAAATGATATACGAAAATAATTGCTACTTTTAAAAAGGCAGTATGTGTTGGGACATACAAGACAAAAGGTCAAAGTACTGCTAAGTAGAAAGTCAAAGTACTGCCAGTTAAAGATCGAAGTACCCTTTGTAACAGATCGTGCTTATCAGAGCTAGTCGACTGAAGAATGACAGATAAAGAAAAGAAATCAACTATGAAAGGATTTGAGACTAATGACCAAGCAGATTACTATTCAGGGATTACAAGCATTACGGTTAATGGAAAGAATGCTTATGAGCTGAAAGGAAAATTCCTTGATGATTTGCACAATAATGCCTTTAGTGGTACTAATGGGGAAGACGCGGTCGAGCATATCGAATACTTTCTAAAAATTGTTGACCCAATTGATTTATCGATGTAATTCAATTAGGATAATCTTGAGTGTTGTTTTCCCAATCTCATTGGTTGGAAATGCATAGAGATGGTTTGATGGAAGTAAAGGATCAATTACTAGTTGGGTCGATTTAACTACAAATTTTTTTGGGAAAATACACTCGCCTTCCTCGCACCCATTGGCAGAGTTAACACCCCCGGGTAATTAAGTGGGGACCCTACTTATCCGGGTTTAAATATGGTTGGGCCTCAAAGTTTATTGAACTATATGACGATGGATATATTTCTAAGGAGCGTTGTGGATTACTGAAATTAGGGAAGCGATGAAGTTGAGCCAATCAATGGAAAAGACTCTCAATCTTGAGGAAACTAATCAGGATGATGAACAAGAAATAGGTGAAATTTTTAGGATTGAAACAAAAATATTGTTGGCTTTGAAAATACGCTGTAGCGAAAAATTCAAAGAGTTCAATTACCTACTCAAGATAGACCCGAATGTCCTTACTAGTGATATTGTGGGATTCAAGACTTATGACGAATACAAGGATGATTGGATTTATGAATGGAACAAAAACGTGCCATGGGTACACGAAAAACCATGGACTAACACTGGAGTATAGATTAAACCCACTACAGTTGTGCATGTTGAGCCTTTTAATTATAAAAATGGATGTTCAGAGTGGCCTACCTGTAGCTAGAGAGAAGATGGATATTGTAATGGAGGAAACTTACCAGGAGCTTACATAGTAGGAAACACGCTCCATTACCAAGATTTAGAATGGTACGATGCTTTGAAGGATAGCGAGCTGAAAGAAGAAGCTTTAAGAAATAAGGCTATCATGGAAGGATTAATCAATGAAGATATTGAATCGAATAATGAAGGTTGGAAAAGTTGGGATGACTTTGAAATTACCAACGGTGATTGTAATAAATGGGAATATGAGAATGAACATGAAGATGATGAAAGATATAAGCTATATGGTAATGAAACTAATGAGTTGCCGGTTTGCACTGTAAGAAGATTCGAGATGATCAAGTATTCATTCGGACAAGACGAAGAGTATGTTGCTATTAAAGAAGATGAATACGAAGATTTGATGAGTACAAGCAAAGATGCATGCCAAGCATACCAAGAAATCTTCGCATGTATGGACGAAGGATGGATGATAACATGAAGCCGAATGAAGGAAGGAAAAAAGTCTAAACTTAATGATAAGCTGAAAACAAAAGTGATTTCCCGGGAGACAACCCGGATTGTTATTTATTTTTATCGAGTCTATCTTCCCAGACATCAATACGGCGTATCCGCTCCATACCATACGACGTATTGAATGTCTGGACGTTATCAGTCATTTATTTTTATGCACTTTAAAAATTATTAACAATTCTGTCAATACGACGTATTCATGCACATGATACGGCGTATTCAACAGACTGACCCGTATTTAGATACTTTTTACAGGTTTCTCAATACGGCGTATTCCAGTTTATGGATATGGCATATTTAGTTTCATGTACAATTTATTTAAAGCTTTATTTAATTAAACAGTAGATACCCGAGATAGGATTTGCTATGTTTTTCCTTATTTTTACACAGGACCTCGCTGTCAAAGAAATTCAACGAGTTGGTTGAAGTACATCATTGGAATCTTTTGTTTGATTGTAGTCATCTGGAATATAGACGCATTCTACAAAAACATCCTTGCTCAGAAAACTTAACTTGGAGAATCTACCGAGCAAAATATCAGGGGAGTTTCTCATTCTAATTCTTTTAAATTCTCGTTTTTAATGTTATATCTATTATCTATACAACGAGGACGTTGTATAATTCAAGTGGGGGGATGAGAATTAGAATGTATACTTGTCATATTTTTCACATAAAATGCTTAAATTATGCTCAAATTTAAAAAAATTCAAGCATATTTGTGAAATTACTTGATACATAACCTGCACACAATAACCCTTATTAGATATTGTAAGGATTTGGCCTTATTCGTTTCTAAATGTTTACCCAAATTCAACAAAAATATGAGTGTGCTGGTGATGTTATAGACTTTAGAACTTGGCTTGGTATATCTATTCGAGACCACAATAATGAGTACTATGGATTTAGATGGAGTAACTTGTTTAAATTGGTAAATTTTTAGGATTACACTCAAAAAGCCTATACATGTTGTTTATTAACTAACTACACTGGTTAGTAAAATCCCCGTATAAACTTTTTATTTACTCTCAATATAAGAGTAAGATCCCCTAGAAAAACCTGTAGAGTCAATCCTTTAGGAATAACACCAACTATTTGTTTCGTTACACCTTTACACCTTAGCCTTCCCTGTTAGATTAAGTCCATTTATCAGTTGCTAGTTGCTTAAAGTGTAAAGTATGTATTTCTCGAGTCTTGTGTCAATTTTCATTCTTTGGTACGGTCCTGGTAGAAATTTGCACATGCAAATGGGAATGTATAAAGTAGTCAAAACTCATGTATTTTTACTACCAACACAATTATTGGTACGTCCGAAGAATGAAGAATTATCGAAGGAATTATCCGAAGTTATTATGATCTTGAAGATAGTGAAATTACACCGAGTTTCGTAGTATAGTATAGTGAAAAAAGTTCAAAAAAATTAGAAAATCGCGACAAAAAAAGAGGAGGAATGTTTGAAGATATCTTTTCCAAAAAGCTTAGACGAAGGGAATTATATGAATGATAGATTATTCGTTGTTTCGTCTTACTAAGGCAATCGATGTAAAGTTTTATATAAAGGGCTGGATATTTCGCCACTTGTCTTGTAATAGTATGGAAAGTATGGGATGAATGGGAAGTTGACGTTTCGGAAGCCAATTAGGTTGGTTGTTTTTTATCTATGATCAAGACGTTTGTAAACTAGTTTTGTCTTAATCATGGTAACGGTCAGGAAAAAGTGTCTAGCAACTTATATCTTGGACCTAGTCTATTTGTTTCGTAATTTTTGTTTAACAACAATTTAATTCCCTTTCTTAATCATTAACCATGGGTTTTACGCGAATGAGGATGTGTACGAGCATGCATGTCTATTCCGTCGTTACGGCCATGTATGCATGTCTTAGCTGCCTTGTTGGTTTATTACTATTGGTGAAAGTTAGAAGATCCCTACCCTATATCATTCTTCATCCTAACCCTTGGTTAAACTCGAATGAGGATGTGATCGAACACACATGTCTATTCCGTCGTTACGGCCATGTATGTGTGCTTCAGCTGCCTTGTTGGTGTGGTACTTTTGGTGAAAGATTGTAGAATGATCAACCCTAATCCTTATAATAAAAACCCATTTTACCTTTATAAACTTGTTACTCCTTAGCTCTAGTGGTGGAGATGTGAATCCTTACCGAGCCTATGATAGAATTACTGTCACGATCGAGCCAATTGAGCGAATTTGTTACATATTACCACTTAGATTTAGTTGTGTGATTTGAGTGTTTTCATTCTTCTTTATTTCGTGAGGTGTTTAGTTGTGTACCTGTAATAGATCAAATAAATGCTTAACCAGAAAAATCCTTAGGGATACATTTTCATAAACTTCTAAAGGCTACTTGAGGACAAGTAGGATTCAAGTGGGGGGATATTTGATGACATCAAATAACGTCACTTTTATAGCATCATTTATCCCATGTAAATAACCCATTTTGTATAATTATTGCAAAGAATTGTTACTTAATCGTTTGTATTTGAGAATTGCAGTAATTATGGAGTACTTGGTGAAAGTTAACTAAAAGGCACGCATTCTGGAGCTTAAACGAAGATATTTGAAGATTACTGTTCTGACAACCAATACGTCGTATCCATCAAGGAAGATACGGCGTATCTGTGCCTACACTTCACCAAAGACCACGAAGGAAACAAGATCCAATACGCCGTATCCAGGAAAGACCAATACGCCGTATTCAAGCCATATGGAAATAAAATATTCTGGAAGATATCAAACGTGGTTCCTACTCCAAGAAATTCCCAATACGCCGTATCAAAGACTTTTGATATGCCGTATCGACCTTTTTCCAGACCTATAAATAGAAAACTCAAAAACGAGTTTTAAGTGTGCTAAATCATATTTTTGATACCTAAACCACAAAAGTCGATTTTCAGAGGAGAAGAAGAGCAGAAAAAGGATATGCAACATGATTAATTCAAAATTTTAGGGGGGGAAAAAACTAAAAAAAGCAACTTGTAATCTCTTATACTCTTGTAATCGTTCAGTTTTTGGTATCATTGTTAACTTGGTTAGTTTACCTTGGCTAAATTTGTTACTCTTGTATTGATTATGCGTTTGAAGGCTAATTACCTTCGGGGTTTAGCCATTATATGAAGATCTAATTGTTTGGTTTGTTTATCTAGACTTGCTCTAATATTTATCGTTCCGTATTGCTCAGACGAAGTGTGTTCTCTCATAAATTTATACTTGTTTATGTGCTTTTGTATGCGACCTATCATTCAACTAGATCTAGTGATACGGACCAAGTAATCTAGATGCCGGGATAACTCTCCATATAGTGATTTATACATCTAGACCAATAGGATCACAAATAGCGACCTATCTTTTCCCTTAGATTGTGAGCTTAGTTGGACCAACAGGTGACCTTAGGATCAACGATTACGTTCTTGTGATTAATGGTAAAGAATTGGTTAGTGGACTACTAGTGTATGGAATTGCCATTAAGCAGTAAGTTGGTAAAGTCTCCATGAGCTAGGGTTTAACAAGATCACCATTGCTTTAATCCCTAAGATAGATTATAATCAGCAAATAAGTTAACTTATACGGATGCGTTTAAATATGACAGGAATTCTATAAGGTCTAGGTTTAAGGAAGAAGTACCGCCTTAATCTTAAGAATGATATGCCGCCTCGAGATAAGTAATCATTGCACTAAATAAAAAAACCAACGCTTTGATTGGATTAATAATGGTTAATACAATTTTCTTATATTTGGCTAGACCGCCCCCCTTTTATCTTCCGTTAATTTGCTTGTGTGTGTTTAGTGTCTTAGTTGGATTTTTAGTCACCATAAATTCCGTGTAAACGTTTCAGGCTGAAAACCCCCCTTATCCGTTAGATTTAGGATTAACATAGGTTTAGTATAGGTTTAACATAGAATAGAATTAACTTAGTTTAGATAACCAAATTATGAATTAAAGATTGAAAGATTGTTTTCTCGCTTCTTAGTGATCGACACCCTACTTACCACGAAACTACCACCGATCGGGTACACTGCCCATTAAAGTGTTGTTTTTGGTTAAGTCGGCAAATATAAATTTAAAACTTGAAATCATAAAATTAACACCACACAACGACACATCAATATCGTATGAGGCGCAAACTATTTTAAAAAATAGTCGAAATTATTGATTCTTATATTTAAATTGTTCATCCTTTTCCCGAGCATTTTAAATTCTTTGTTTTGCATCTCGATGCTATGGCTAAAATGAGTTTTAGTGTTATTATGAAATGCACATCCTGCATACGCCAATTGGCATACGGCACAACACCTAATGCATTAGATGAGTATTTACACATTGGTGAACATACCTCACACGATTGTCTAGATCATTTTACTAAGTGCGTTATTCAATTTTTTATGCCTGAATTTTTAAGAAAACATGACTTCAATGACATTAAAAAGTTGTACACCACACATTAAAAGCGTTTCATGGGTTTTTTGGGAATTGTTGGAAGATTGTTGTATGCACTGGGAATTGTCTATTGTCCGAAAAGCATGACACGAGCAATTTTGTGACTGACAAAAATACCAACTTTTTATGCCTGAAGGTCCGTTGCGTCATACGATTTATGGATTTGGATTTTGGGGTAGCGGGTGCGAATAACGATCTTACCGTTTTAAATAATTCTTCGTTATTCGACAACCATCTTAATGGTGTCGCCCCTATAGCTCCATTTGAAGTAAATGGAGTTGGGTTTGAAAAGGGGTATTACCTATCTGACGGGATTTACCCATAGTGGACAACTTTTGTAAAATCATATAGGGTTGCACGAGACGAGAATAATGTCCTATTCAAACGGCGACAAGAAGGTGCTCGAAAAGATATTGAAAGAGCTTTTGGTGTCCTCCAAGGACGTTGGCATATGATAAACCAACCGACGTGTGCTTAGTGTAACAATCCGTTATTTCAGGTAATTTTACGACTTCAATCTTGCCATTATTTATTTTTAGGGTTCTACGCGTTTGCTTTTAATTTTCATCGTTTAGTTAAATCGCGTAAACTAAAAATCAACAATCAACGTAAATGGGCACCAAACAAAATAATGGTTTAGTAAAGCTAAGCTTTAATTATTTTTACGATAAGTTATAATCAACTTTTTATATTTTTTTTGGTGAAAAAAAAAGTTTACGTTTCGCAATTAAAAATTACATCTAGGCATAACGGAAGCACCAATACCTATCCATGCTCAATAAATAACCTACAAATTATACCGAATAACTTAAATTTTTTTTATGATTATCTTTTGCATTTTACTATATCCGGTTCTAGTAATAGAAAACACAGAGATATTTTTGACTTTTGCAACTAGCATGTGTTGATATAATTTACAAGCAACCCACTTACAAGAACTACCAACCCTCTTACACAAAGGACTTATGAACCATGCTAATTCATACAAGCTTCATTACCCCCCCCCCCCCCCAATGAGATCCCTTACAAACCGATCACCAAACCACAATAATACCATGATTTTATATATGGTTTTGTCTTGATATTTAAGCCTAAATAATAAGCCTCATATTCAAGGAACACTCACTCATTCATTTATTTAGCAAAAACTTTACAAAACAACTCCCCCTTGTGCCTCATAGCCACGGTCAAACTACACCCTAAATAAATTCATAGTTTTGATTTCTCAAGTATTACAAGTATACAAGGGTTAATATTAGGCATATCTAAGGTGTTGCAAAGGGTATTGGAAGCTTGGTTGGGTGATTATAAAAGGTTTATACAAGTGAAAGATTTAGGGTTTTCAAGAGAAAGTTAGGATTTTATATCAAGTATTTAGGGTTAATACTTAGGGTTTGATTGTTTGTATCATCTTCACTCATCATATTAAGGTCTTCTATAAACCCTAATCTCTTCAAAGTATTCATTTCATAATTTATATAATTGTTATATGGTTAATCATCACCTAGTTATATTTTATACATGTTTATAAAATACTGCAAGTTTATATAAACTCAAGAAATATTTTTTCATGGTAAATATGATGTTTAAAACATAAGGACATGTTTTATTTAAGGATTTACAAGCATTGAATAATTTATATAATTATTTGTTAAAGTTATGGTTAACTATTTATTTATAAAGTGTATACAAATAAATAAACATGATGAACATTTTTCTTGGACACTTTGGACTATATATGATGGACATAAACTCAAAGACTTAATTTATATACAAGATGTGTAATTACATAAATTAGAGGACTTGTAGCAAATTAATTAAGTTAGAAGAAAACTTATAATAATCAATTTTAACAAACACTTATGTTAAACATACTTTTTTATTTGAAAAATATGTTAGGTTTCTTTTATTTTATTCAAATAGTATCATTTCATGACGATCCAAATATATTAAGAATCGAAAATTCGAGTTATAACGAAGGAGTTTATAGAAAATTTACAAGTTTACGACTAAAAATTATTTTTATAAAAACATGTTACTGTTCTTAACAGTAAGTTTTTGAATAATATTTTACTTGGATAGAACTTTTAATTACAAAGACGTGCATATAAGGATCACTAAAAACGAATTAAAGGAGAAGATATGAATTTTATACGATTTTTAATAAATAAATTTTAAAAGTGTTTTTTATAAATTTTCACCCACTGTTACGTTCTTAACAGTTTATTAAATATTATTAAGTATAAATATTTTGCTTGATTCTCATATACGATCTCATACTCATATAAAGAACAATAGAAACGGGATAAATAACGATTTGAGTTACGATTTTTACGAGGTCTCAACACAATTAATTACACTAAAAGTAGTTTTATATAATTTTACAGAAACAGCAAAAGTTACTGTTCATCAGTAGCTAAAATATTATAATGTAATGTTTTGATAGACTTTCTTAATACTTTAATACTATATTAATGAAGCCGTGGGCATAAAGAACGTATAAAACGGAGTTAAAACACGAAAGTTATGAATTTATGAAAATTATATACCTCTTGTGCATTATTTTCCTAACATGAATAGTGTTGGTTCGTTTTTAATAAAAACTTTACAAAACAATGTGGTATCACTTATATAATATTTATACATATTTTTAACTTTATAAATATTATTTTATCAAACAATTAAATTATTTATATAATGTAATTATGTAAATAATAAATCAAGTATTTTTAGCAAATAATAAATTGTTGGACAAGTATACTATTTTTACAAATACAAATACAAGTACATGGACATTATTTTTCAAAGTACAAATTTATATTGTTTAATTTTATAAATTAAACAAACATGTTTAGGTGGTGATGTAACTATATAAAATTATATGTGGTGTTAGTTATTCAAAGTATATTGTACTCATACGACCTATATTTAATTAGGTTGCATTCGGACTATACGTGACGATATTCATATTTGATTTATATATCAAATACATTCACTAAGGTAATTTCATAGCCCCACTTTTATACAATTATAATGATTTACAACTTTGGGGTGAGAAACATGCATTGTTCTACATTTGGACGCAAGTACACTTTTATACAAATTACGAGTTTACCTAAGTAGCTTACCGCTAAGCCCATGAATCATGAACTGTTAATTACTGGATTGTAAGCGCGAATGTTATGAATAGATCTATTTGGGATTGACATCCCCGTTCGGGTGAGTAGCGCTCACTAGTTTCGGAGGTACCAAAACGACGAATGTATACCATGTCGGAACAATTTGGATGTTGCGGGTTGAACATATACACGGGCACATTATTGTTGGGAAATACAAGTCAGAAGGTCAAATATGCTAAGTCTGAAGGTCAAGTATTGCTGCCTTCAAGATGGAGAAAGTCAAAAGTCCTTGCGTTGCTGCCGTTGTTAAAGGAACTTTAAAGATTAACGGTTACAGTAGTTGTTATCATGTACAGTTAAATTGGTGATTAGTATTAATTAGTATTTGTGCTTACAGGGACGTAACCCAACTCTAGGGTTATCCTTACGTCTATAAAAGGATCTCTAGGAAGGCATTAGAAACACGAACAACAAACACAGCAAAAATCATTAGTTAGAAGTATTAGTATTGTATTAGGGATCTGCAACTTAGGCAGATTCAAAAGGGTTATAATAGAAATCGTTTGTTAAATCATTGTGTGTTCTTCTTGATACTGTTAACTAGTTTCCGCATAGTTAATTGTATTACATCAGTGTTTCATTGTTATCAACTTGGATTTATTCAAGGAAGTAACATCCTTTACAGGCTAAAGGTTTATTATACTAAGGGTATATCAGATTCTACAGTGGTATCAGAGCTTGTGTAGAAGACTCTATCTAGAAGAACTTTAATATCTCGAAATCTTTATGAACTACATAAAAGATGTGCTGAAGTGATCCTATCCCTCCCACCTCATCAGTCACTGCACTAAGAATCCCAATGATCAAGAAGGGTGAATATGATTATGGTCATGAAGATGAGACAGTAGATTTCCATCATGATCATATACTAATGGATATAATCCCAATGGAGACAAGCCGCAACTGATCCTGCATCATCGTCAGCACCAAAAACTTCACTTGCTGCCAACGCAAGTAGAAAACATGAGAAAGCCCTTAACATTATTGTTTCTGCAATTCCTGATAGGACATCTTCTTAGTTTCATGAGGCCACAGATGCAAAAAACCTTTATGAGTAGCTCTAAAAGCAAAGATTTGGAAGGTAACGAAGCATCACGATGAGGATGCAAAAGAATCTTTTGGAAACAACAATTCGAGACGTTTACTATCGGATATAGAGAAGAGCTAGACTCAACATACGAAAGTTTCCGAACATTCTTAGGTATGCTTGACTTTATATGAGGCTAATGTGTACCTTTGAAGATGCGAATTTCAGTTTCTAAGAAGTTTACATCTGTGTGGCATGTAGTTGCTATAATGATTCGGGGACAACCTGGATTGGATGAATTGGAATTTGATGATCTCTACAACAACTTGAAGGTGTATGAGCATGAATTGAAGGGTGTTTCAAATTCTAGCTCACAAAATATTGCTTTTCTGTCCACAGAAGTCAAGGCTGTACTATTAAACAAAGTACTGTTGAACCAGCACATATCCCAAAAGGATATAATCAGACTGCCTCAAGCAAGGTGCAAACTGCTCCTAACTGTGCTTCCCACTCAGATGAAATCATATGTTCCTTCTTTGCTCAACAAGCATCTATGCCTACAACTCATGATGATGAAGATCTGTTGCAAATTGATGAAGATGCTATGGAAGAAATTGACATTCGATGGCAAGTGGCTATGATAACTGCAAGAATAAGGAAGTTTATGAGAAAAACAGGAAGACCCATTGACCTCAAGCCAAAGAATGGGATCACTTTTGACAAGTCAAAGATTGAATGTTTTAATTGTCAGAAGTTGGGACACTTTGCAAGGGAGTGCAGATTTGCTAAATATCAGGAAAACAGAGCAAATGGTCGTCAGGAAAAGAGGATTGTGGCTATTGAAGATTCAAACTCAAAAGCCTTGGTGGCCACAGACAACAATGATGATATTGATTGGACCAAGGAATTTGATGCTGAACCAATGACTTTTGCTATGATAGCACTGACTGGACTTGAAGAAGATGATTGGAGCATGGAGATTGATTCAGAACCTATGCACTTTGGACAAGATGGACTTGGTGATTTTGACTGGAGCAACACAGCTGATGATACACCAGTGTCTCTAGCTTTAATGGCTACCAACTCAGAGGTACCCTACTGTTCTAAATGTAGTAAATCTTATAAAAAGCTGCTTGAAAACTATCAAACTGAAAGAGATAATTTTCAAAAGGCCAGGACTGAAATTCTAGGATATCAAATGAGCTTAGAGTCATTAGAAGTCATACTTAAAACACATGAAAAGAATGAATATGCATGGGGTGATAAGTATGAACAAATGGAATATGACTTAAAGATGAGGGATTTGAAACTAGAAGAAAAACAAAAGGAATTAGATCAAGCCTTAAAAGAGAGAGATGATTTCAAGGTAAAACTTGAAAAATGGTCAAATGCTGCTGTACTTCAAAATGAAGTCCTAAACAAACAAAGATATTTGTCTGATAAAACATGTATAGGATTTGGAGTTGAATACAGTAGTAGTGAAGAAAATAACAATTCATCTGGGGGGGGGGAGGATGAAAACTTTGATGAATTCTGCGTACGAAATTTCAAAAGAGAAAAAGGACCTACAAGCAATAGTACATCCACTACAGGTTACAATTATTCCACCTAGGGCAAAATGTTCCTTTACAGAGGAATAGTTGAACTAGCCATAGGAATTAAAGTTGTTAATCCAAGAGAAACCTTGTTTAATAACAATCATTGTTCGTTATATTCCGCTGCATGTTATTATGTTGTTAATTTGTAAACGATCCTAGATGGTTTTAAAACAGATTCTTATCAATTGGTATCAGAGCCATGGGGCTCTTGATCTATGATCTACAAGGTTTTTGAAGAAACCCATAAACCCTAATTTTTAAGAATTCGTTTGTGGTAAAAAGTTTTATGGGGTTTTGAAGTTTATTTGATATAACAATGATTATAATTGTCCTCTCTACCTTTTTCGGTATGCAATACAATTATAAATCATTGTTACTATTAAGGGTTTCTTGGTGTTGATTTATGATGATGGTTTTGGATCTCGGATGGAACTGTTATTCACAACAGTTTATTCTTATTGAATTAAAGGCTCGTATTTATTGAAGAAGTGGTTACGAAGATTATTATTTATCGCTTATTTGATGATGAAGTGGAATTATTTTGGTTTGTGTTCTTATCATATCTCAAATGGCTGGCTACATTTGAAGATAACTTGTTCGTGCTTTCATGGTTTTATTGATAAAGACTTGATTAATCTAGTTTTTACCTGATGTAAGGAGATACATTGTAGTACTCACAGGTATTTACTATCACTTAAAGGAGTTACGTTGTTGTGCTCAGTGTCTCATTGAAGATGAGGATTTATCAAGAGATCGAGGTCTACTCATAAAACGAAGAAGAAGATTATGAGTTCTTATCATATTATAGTTCAAGACATAAGATACAAGTTTGGGATATTCTACTTCTACATCAAGTTTGTTATACTTAATTTTTCTTCATCAGTGATCACTACATAGAGCCTACAGAATTGAAGATTCAAGAGATGGTTAACATACTTTTCAGGGGAAGCTTATCGTTAACATGTTTAACCATCTACATGCACCACTTGAGGGGAAGTGTTTCATTACTACTGCTGATCTTTATTACTACTGCTAGTTTGTGTTTCTACTACTCAAAGTCATTTATCTTATTATGCTTCATGGAGGGTATTTTGAGTCATTAGAAGGATGGATTAGTAGTTGTGGTATATGATTTGTAGTGTGTTATGATCCAAGTTGCATATCTACAGAAGACCCCTATTAGATGATTACAAAAAGGGGAAGAAGATTATAAAGATATGATTTGCAGCTTATTATGTGTGGTGGCATGATCATAAGTTAAGGGGAAGCTATCTACAAAGGAAGATTTTGTTTCATTCAGGGAGATGATTACATCTCAACTTCAGGGGAAGCTTTGGCTTTATGATGAAGTTCGTACACGACTTTGTTTGTTTTGTCATCATCAAATAGGGGAAGATTGTTGGGAATTATAGATTTGATGAGACAAAAGAACAAAAGAATGAAACAAGAAGGACTTAATCGACAAATTGGAATTCTACAAAAGATGGAGTTTGACTACAAATTAATGATTGGGAAGTTACAAGATGTAACGTCTTAAACGTGTCATTAATATATCAACACTTCGTAACGTCTTATGGTCATTAATGATAATTAATGATTGGGAAGTTACAATATATTTTAATGATAATTAATGTCATTAATGTGTTTTATTAGAATTCCTTTGTAACGTCTTATGGTCTCTATTATATAAAGAGACATAGACTCATAGGTTTGATATCCATGGATACATAGAACTCTCCCACTGAGAGTCTAGATAGATAGATAGTATAGTCGACTGATGAGAGTCGAATAGTACACCATAATTAGTTGGTGTAGCCCCAAATTATAGTTGGGGTAATAGGGAAACGTTCAATGAAGAAAACCTTGTTTAATAACATCATTGTTCTTTATATTCCGCTGCATGTTTATGATGTTATTTGTAAAACGATCCTAGATGGGTTTAAACGATCTTATCAATATGGGGTGCAAACCCAATCTTAGCATACACTTGCTCATTTTCCATGAGATCTACAAATCCATATAAGTTATAAGGCTTAGGTTTCTTCTCTTCTTCTTCTTCAATGAAGTGAGGAAATTGTCCTCCAAAGCGGGTAACAATACCATCCTTAGCAATTACCTTAGTCACATACTCCTCGACTTCTTTACAAAGTCTTAACCAAGTAAAACTCTTCCTCGATTCTACACGAAAGATAAATGTAGGGTACTCGGATTTTGCGGCCCTATTTTATCTTTGGTCTTTCTTCTTATTTTAGTCTACTTCCTCCTACCCACTCTCCTATGACCAGTTGCAAACGCAATGTTCCAACAGTAACGTTGACGCCTAGGAGGAGACATACTACGATAGACAACATAACATATAATATATCAGGATACGGATCTCAAGATAACGAAGGAAAACTCAAACTTATATTAATATATATATATTTATATTGTAATATTATATATATATATATATATATATATATAATATATTTATATATCATGAAATTTAGGACAAATAAGCATAATAGGGATATCACTTACATATAAGCCCTAAAAATGCATTATATAAGGGGACCCTTAAAGCTAATAGGTCTAGGGCTCTAACCCACCTTATTCTCTATAACTAATGGCTTAATACCAATTTGTCACAACCCGCAAGGCGAAACGCGAGGCTGGTAAACAAGAATGGTTAATCATCACAAAGACATGGCTGTCTATATAGAGAATACTTAAAATAAAAACTAAAGTAAGGGAAAGACACAAAGTAGTCATAACCAATACCCCGAACAACCTTAGTCTTTATTATAAGAAAGAGATCTCGTCAATAATAAATGACCTGTAAAACTTAATCCAAATCATTCATGTAAACGCATTTATTCAAAACAGAATGCATAATAAACGTCCAAGATACTTACGGTTCTTCTTATAGCCACTTCGCTCTATTTTCTTAGGCACATTAAGCTCATTTGAAAATGAGCGCTTTAAAACGTCAACATAAAGTTGAGCGAGAATCATAGGTTTACGACATACAACAATATCCCAAAATAAACTTTCAATTAGCTGCTGCATTGATAATCACATTCCTTCTCAAGTTGATGCGTCAGTAAGAAGTTATATGTCTGGTCACATCCTTCATGTTCATCCAGCTCAATCACAAACACTCTCTGTTCCAGAACAACAATATCAACTGTATCTTTCCATGAAAAACGATCCTCAGTTGCAGCAACAAGACATAGCAATATGGCTTGCACTTCAGATGAAGTTTGAGAATCTTCAGGTACCACAAACTACATGTAGACCTTCTGCCGTTCGCCCAAGAGATCAGGACGATCCTCATGATGATGCTCATCCTGAGGGGGAGAATAGTGCAAAGCGGCAGAAGACATCTGAGTATGAAGCATATGTGTCTGGAGAGTCATCGTCTGGACAAGTCAATGAAGAGGAACGAGGTCCATCAACTTCAGGTAATCAAGAGCAAGTAGATGATTATGATTTTTGGACTGATTCTTATGCTTCAGATGATGATGAAATACCGACGAAGCAAGTGTCACAAGATATTATGGAAGAAGTATCACTGACTATTGATGAAGCAAAGTTAAAGAAAATGGCTGATGAGATGTTGAGACAAAGATGTACTTCAGGAGATGAGCATCAATATCATATTGATCAGATGAAGAATTTCTTGAAAAGTAACATTGTTTGGGAAAGTAGAAAGGAAATTCTTGTCTCTCTACATCCACGAAAGACCACACCTCTAGTTCAAAGTTGTCAAAGAGATCCTGAAGCTCCACCACTATCTCTTATAAATCAAGACCTTTTGTATCGGAAGAAAGGAAGTTCAAGGCTTGAGAAGATTGTATTGTCACTTTACAAGTTTCCTGTAATTATCTTTAATATTGATGATATTAAAGAACGAACTTCCAGATGGGTAAATAAGTGTGTTAAGAAATTTAATCCTTATGCTCGATATGGTGTTGAGCATTGGAAGAATCCTCATGCGAAGATCTTCTACATAAAGAAACAGAAAGAGCCTGGAAAAACAAAGGAAGAGGTTTATTTAAACTCAAAGATCATTCAAGTCATCAAGACATACTGGGAATTGGGTCATGAACACAAGTTTATCACAGAGATAGTTGCAAGAAGAGCTAATGAGTGCATTGTGTCAATTACCGAGCCTGATTATAAGAATCTCAATAAGAATGATATTGAGGACATGTATTTGCTGATTATGAATGGCAAGGTTCCTGACTATGCAGAAACAGGGTTGCTATGGTCTTTATCAGTATTCATCAGAAGATCAGTGATATGGGAAAGAGAACATGATTTTTAACTTGGAATTGAAAGTTATCAACAGAAAGCTAATCTCACTGCACCAACAATATCTTTCCCAGGAGTTGAAAAGCACAAAATGTTCTCCATCATCTATGAGCCCATGCATGGAATCATATACAAGAATAGCAAGAAAGAGAAAAGGGTGATGAGACATTCAGAGATTCATAAGTTTTGTGATGCAACGCTAAACAAAGTATTAGAAGGATTAAAGAGTTACAATAATGATGTTAAGTATGGCTATGTACAAAGAGAACTTACAAATGATGAGGTTGAGTATCTAAAGTTGTTTGAAGAAGAGATTAAAGTAAGATTGAAGTATCGCAACCAGATGAGAAGATGGGAGATGTATGTGAATGGAAGACCACTTGGACCTCAAAGAGAACGCCCAGAATAATCGACCCTTAGGGGGAGATTGTTAGGTTCATAAAAAGTGTCAATTATGTGGTTTAGTTATATTTAGTTAATAGTCTTTATTTTGTTTAGAATAAAGTAGCTTGTAATAAGGTATATTATGCTAAAAGTAAGAAATAGCATAATTACCAAAGAATAGGGACTAGAAGTGAAACATTAGGAAAATAAAGGAAGGGAAGGCTCCTTCCTTCTCCTATAAATACCCCCTCTAATCATCATTAGAGAGTGTCTTGTAATAAACATTTTTCCTTTCCCTCCATTTTAATAACATTTGAATTTTGAATACTTGCCATCCTCTACTATTCTCTCTAAACTTTCATGAACAATATGTATGATTCAAGATAAACAAGACCTATCAAAAACTTATGTCTCAACTAATGCCCTAGAGCCTCTTTTTATAGACTAAGGAGTCCTAGTCGGCTTACAAGAAAGCTAAATAACAAAAATAAAATTCACTTGAAAGGATTCAAGCGAGTAGGACTAAGCTATACTAAGTTCAATCCTAACTATTCCCCGGCAGCGGCGCCAAAAACTTGATGCGGTCATTGTAAGACTTCTACACGAAGTTTTACAACTCCCTAGGCAGAGTACCTAACCGTTGTAGTAATAGTATAGGCAAGACTCGGGGGTTGTTATCGTTCTCTAGGGGAATAAGTTGGGAAAGATCTAGCTAAGTATAACTAAGAACTACAGGATTGAAAGGAGATTCTTTTTGTACTTTTATATTTATGAAAGCAGGTAAAAATCATATGTTTGAGAGGTTGGTTTGGTTTAGCTATTAAGCTAATAACTACGCTACTGGTGATAACAATATAATAAAAAGATTGTATTCATTTAATCATGTATTACTCCCTAGATCGCTTCTCTTAGTGTCGTTGCTTTGTCACTTTTGTGATGATCTATGTAATTATTTCCTAAGTCATGGACAGAATACACGATCCCGCCGTCTACTTAATATTCTATTAAGGCATGGGTATCTTATCGGGGTGACTTCTTTGGGTGAAATTCTCGATCAAATTCACATCATTTTACATCTATTATTATTTTTAAACCGTTGGCGATAACTTGAAGAATTAAGATCATATTAATAATCGATTACAAACAAGTCTTATTAAGTTTTTAACGATAGTATAATACAAAACCAATGATATATTAAATCGCCGAAAAATTACAACTTAAAAATATGACATTAAACAAGTTTCCATAACATCAACTTTGCAATCTTATAAAGATTAAAAAACTAACAATATTAGAGTTATTACTTAAACACAAACAAAATACTATATAAGTGTACATATATTTGTATATATGTATATATTATTCAGGTGGGGCGGGTCGGGGATAGTATTCCCCGCTCTCTAACTCAAACCCGATTAAATTCCCCGTTTAAGCCCCAAACCTGCTCGTAACCTGATAAGCATGCCCCACCCCGCCCTATTTAGTTTGGGTTTTGGGTTTCCCCATCGGGTTCGGGTTCGGGTTTTTTTGCCATCCCTATACACAAGTAAGGTAGTATGAAGACCGTTACCCGGCCCCCAAGAGTATATTAAGTGCAATTGAAATACATTAAAGGGTGATCAACCATATAAGAGGTAAGGTAGTATGAAGACTGTTACCGATGGTATCCCTTCTACACCATCATGTTTCCCTAGACATATCAACAGTAATTATAGACAAAAACTGGTTTTCTAAGACCTAACATGCATATTCATCATAAGAAGCAACTCTACTAAGATCTACATTCTAGGTTTGGTACAATCATAAATGAATACAATAAGGAGATTAGCCAAGCATGTTAAAGGTAAAGCAAGCATACAAATCAATCATAAGACAAGATATAATGAAAGATTAAAAGGTACTTACTAGATTAAAACATGAAATAAAGAGAGTACAATAGGGTTTATATGCCCTAAAACCACCTTAAATGGCTGCTACAAAGGTTAGGGTTCGTCTCTCTTTTTATCTCTAAAGTTACACACTAAAAACCCTAAATTCGGGTCTATATATATAGCCTGATCACTGCGACGGCGTCGCGTTATAATCATGACGCCGTCGTGAAATGGAATATTCGAGAATATAGGCTGGGTCGTGTGCTCTGACGCCGTCGTGTATTGGGTTGTGATTGCGTCACGTGTAAACTGTGACGCCGTCTCCAGGCACTGTTTGCACAAATCCCAAAGTTCTTCATGTTGGCTTGTAATCTTGTCCGTTTCTTCTCCAAATGAGCTCAAATCCAGCGTATTTCCTCCAAATGTCATCCAAATGCTAAATATCTGAAAAGGAATGATTAAGTACCTATTTTGGGCATAAATGCACGATTTTGGGGGGTTAAATAACCCCGAAAAAGTGTATAAAATGACACCTCATCAAAGAGTAATGAACAATATTGCAAATATAGTGATTTCAGGCATATGTAAGATCATTTGATTTGTGAACATTTTCATCATATTCACAAGGCCAACATGGTTATATATATAACCATTCACGAACATGGAATTTCCCTAAAAAAATCTTTAAGTCTTTCAAGCTTTTCAATGTCCTCTAACAAAAGATCAATACAACGAGTTGCACACGGTGTCCAGTAAATATTTGGTCATGTGGCTTATAGCGAAGAGCCTATTAATCAGTAGCAAAACAATACCAAATCACCAGCAAAACAATAGCAAAAAAGTGTAAAAATATTACTTTTCTTACATACTTTAACATAGTTTGAAGCATTATCAGTTACAACTTAAATCACGTTCTCCTCTCCTACTTTATCCACCATTTTTTCAAGCATTTGATACAATGTGTTGGCATCCTTCTTAACTTTTGAGACGTTTATGGATCTTATAAACATAGAACTTTTTAGAGAGTTCACTAAAAAGTTCCAATATCCTTATGAACCGTGAATCACACCATTCATCATATAATATAGAGCAACCTTTCACTTCCCATTCATTCTTGTTGCTTGTTATATTATTATCAATGCTTTCCACTTATTTTTGGAGTAAAAGAACCCCTAAGCTCATACATGATATATGGCTTAAATCCTATAACAAATTGGGATGAATTTAAACATGAAATTGATTTGCTTACACGTAATATCCTTGGATTCAAGACCTATGATGAATTCAAAAACGAATAGATGGATTGGAGAATCAAGGATAAACCATGGGTCATGGAGAAGCCGTTTATAGATAGGAAAGAACCCTTCGATAACACTCGTCACATTTGCGAACCATTCTGTTTTATGGATGGAAGTGCCCAATGGCCCACTTGTTATTCCAATGTCGATGGATTTTGTAATGGAGGAACTTACTGGGAATGGTAAGAGTCAGACATTTGATTTACTTTCAAGATGACGAGTGGTACAAGAACTTGGAGGATGGCAAACTAAAGAATGAATCCCTAAAGCATAAATCCATCCATGAGAAAGCATGGGAATAAGAGTTTTGTCAATGGTTAAAAACACGTTTTGAGGACTTTCAAAGTCTTAAATATGACCTCATAGTTAGACTTTAAAATCATTGGTTGAAAAAGCAAAACTCTTCGTCACTATCTCTTCAACTTGACTCTAAGAAGAGCAATCCATCCTTTGAAATATCTAGGATGCTTGAAAATCATACAAGGATTAAAAAGGAGCTTGGGGATGATGAGCTAGTTAATGATTACTTAGCTCGAAATGATACACCTTTCCTAATTAATGAAAAAGATGAACGTCGCAAGGAAGAGAGGTGCAAACTACTTGGGATTCCGTATACAAATCCACCATCATGCAAAACTAAAAGGTTCAAAGTAATTAAGCACTCGTTTGGATATATAGAAGAATACATTGCCGTAAAAAGGAGCGAGGAAGAAGATTGGCCAAGAACCGAAGGAAACGTAACACACGTTTACAATAACATTTTTCAAATAAAGAATGAAGGGTGGACCGTGACAAGAACCAGGTAGAAGCTGAAGACAAGTCTAACTTAAAGACTTTGTTGTAAACAAAAGTGCTAACCAGGAGACAACCCGGCTTGTAATTTTCTTTTTATCGAGTCTGTCTTCCCAGTTGATCGATACAGCGTATCCACTAACACTGGATACGGCGTATTAAACCTAACTGGACGTTATCTAGTCCTTTATTTTTTATGCATTTAAACATTATCGTCAGTTGTCTCAATACGGCGTATTCATACCATGATACGACGTATTGGACTTCTGCCTCGTACCAGAACTTTTTACAGGTGTTTCTCTATACGGTGTATCCAGGTTTAAGGATACGGCGTATTGGAGGCCTGTACAGTATGTTTTTCCTTTCCTAAGCATACAAACGTCCGAGTAGGATTGCATTTTGTTTTCTATTTTTACAGGACCTTTTTGGATAAAGAAACTTGGTGGTTACATTCGAATAAGAAATCTGGAAGCGGTCAAATCTCGTTGGAGTCTTGAAGAAATTCAAGACGGATGTCCAACGTACTCTTGCTCACTAAACGCATAAAGGAAGATCATACCGAGCAAATCTCAGGGGAGTTTCTCGTTCTAATTCTTTTTATTTTTTTTTATTTAATGCTTACATACAACAAGGTCGTTGTATAATTCAAGTGGGGGGAGGAGAATTAGAATGCTTACTTGTCCTTATTTTTCACAACAAAAATGCTTAAAACGGTCAAATTTAAAAAAATTTGAAGCATAATTTTGTGAAATTATTAGTTACATAACCCGCACAAATAACCCTTGATTCCATTTGTGAGATTTAGCCTGATCCGTTTCCCCAGATTTACCCTAAGTTCTACAAAATATGAGTGTGCCGGTGATGTAGTAAACTTTTGAACTTGGCTTGGTATATCACTTCGAGACCTCAGCGATGTGTACTATGGATTTAGATAGAGTAACTTTTCTAATTGGTAAATTTTTAGGATTACACCCACATAACCTTACATGTTTGTGATATTAACTAACCTCACCAGTTAGTTAACCCCCGTATAACCCTTTGTTTACTCACATTTTTAGAGTAAGATAACCCTAGATACACCCCCAGAGCGTTTCTTTTCGCTTTCTTTTATTATGTATGAGGGGACAAAATCCCGGAAGTGCATAGTGGTTGAATTTTATCACCAACCAAAAATGTTTCGTTACACCTTTACACCTTAGCCTACCCTATTAGATTAAGTTTAATAAAGTTGCTAGTCGCTTTCGTGTAAAGTATTGTATTTCCGATGGTCGTGTATATTCTCTAGTATGGTTGGAATGTAAAGTTTGTAGATCATCTATTTTGTGACCCTCACGATTACGATTACGTCCGAAGAATGAAGAACTTATTGAAGAACTATCCAGAAAAATTATGATGCTGAAGATTGTCAAATTGTATGAGATTTTCTGTATATAGTGATGTAATGTTTCGTTAAAAAAATGAAAAAAGAGAAAAGACAAAAAATAGCAAGTTTGTAGAGTATTGTTGTATTAGAGTTGGTACGTAATAAAAACCAACTATGTAAAAGTTTGTAAAAAGTGGCAAGAGAACTTAATCGCTTATATTTAGTTTTGCAGTAATTATAGAGCACTTGGTGAAGAATTAGCTCAAAGGCGCACATTTTGGAGCTTAAATAAAGACATTTGAAGATCTTGTCTCTGACAACCTATATTTCGTATCCAACAAGGATGATACGGCGTATCCGTGCCTGCACTTCACCAGAACACTACGAAGATTTGATTACTTATACGTCGTATCCAAGATATCTTATACGACGTATTGAAGATATTCATCAGAAGATTTTGAAGATATTAAAAGATATTATACGTGGTCCCTACTCCAAGAAATCCCCCAGTACAGCGTATTAGAGGAGACCAATACGGCGTATTGACCCAATTCCAGATAGTATATATAGAAGGCCCTAAACTCATTTTTAGGGTGTGCTTAACCATATTTTAAAAGCCCTAACCACAAACGTCGATTTACAAAAGATCAAGAGCAGCAAAAAGGTCTAGCAACGTACTTTAATTCATAGTAAACATCTTGTAATCCTTACATACGTTATATACGTGTTCGTTCTTTGGTATCGTTCCTTGGTTTAGTTTACCTTGTTCGTTCTTTGGTATCATTCCTCATAGGTTTAGTTTACCTTGTTCGATTGGCTATGGACCTTGTATGTGTTACAATGATTAACGGCTAACACCGTTGGGTGTTATCCATGATAATGAAGACTTAATGTTTGGTATATGACTTCCAGATTTGCTTAATTTATCATTGGTTATTGTTTATGTTTCCAAATTGATACTTGTTTATGGGTTTAATTGTCTGCACCTTTCATTCAACCGGACCAAGAAGGCGGACCAAGCTGACTTGGATGTCGGGGGAGCGCTCCACATAGCGATTTATATATCTAGAATCATAGGATCACAAGCAAATGACCTATCCTTACCTTTGGTTTATTGAACAAGTTGGCCAGCAGGTGTCCTTGGGATTACCAAATCAACAATAACGTTCTTATTCCACGGGTTTGGACTCGGACAGAGTGGAATACTAGTATATAAATCTTTGTAAACAGTAAGTGGGTAAAGTCCTGATTGGCTAGGGTTTAATAGGAGCACCACTACTTAATCCCTAAGGAGATTATAATTAGTAAAAATGATACTTTATCCGGACATGTAATATTGTGACATGATCTTGCGTGTTTAGGTTTTATGAAGAAGTAACGCCTAGATCTAAGAATGATATGCCGCCTCAAAATAAGTAGGTCATTGCACTTAGACAAGTCATGCCAACACTAATTTGGATTTATTATGGTTAACACAATTTTCTATCATAAGGCTAGACCTTTCTTCTTATATTTTGTTAATTGACTCGCGTGCGTTAGAGTAGAGAAAGTAGGTTAAGTCACCACTACACCCCGTGCTAGTCTCTCAGACTAAACCCCCTTTTTCCTGTTAGAATTAGGAGTAGGTTTAACTTAGCATAGGATTAACTTAGCTTATAATAGACTAACTTAACTAAAATACTGATAGACTTAGGAATCACGTTCTCGCTCTTAGTGATTGACACCCTACTTACCATGAAACTACAATCGATCGGGTCCACTGCCCGTGAAAGTGTTGTTTAAGGTTAAGTTGGCAAAATATAAATAGTAAAAACTTGTTAAAGGTTTTTAACCTACAACGACAGCACATCACAAACACTACAGCACCCAATTCCAAATCATGAGTCGTGTAGTTCTTCTCGTGAATCTTGAGTTGGCAAGACGCATAAGCTATGACTTTCTCCTTCTACATCAACACCGCTCCTAACCCTTTATGCGAAGCATCGCAGTATACTACGAAATTTTCACTTCCTTCGGGCAATGCCAAAATCAGCGCACTACACAACTTCTGCTTCAATAATTGAAATGCAGCTTCCTCTTTTTTTACCCCAATCAAACTTCACACTTTTTTGAGTCAATTTGGTCATAGGTTTAGCAATCTTCGAAAAGCCTTCAATAAACCTTCGGTAATAACCGGCAAGACCTAAAAATTAACAAATCTCTATCGGAAACTTAGGCGATGCCCAATCCTAAAAATTAACAAATCTCTATCGGCAACTTCCACATGAATGCCTTCACTATCAATCACATGACTGAGAAATTGTGCCTTAGAAAGCCAAAAATCACACTTTGAAAACTTGACGTACAATTCTTCCTTCTTTAGTAGATTTAAAATCTACTTAAGATGACCTTCATGCTCCACTTTGTTCTTTGAATAGATCAAAATATCATCGATGAACACGATAACAAATTTATCCAACAATAGCCTGCACACCCGATTCATTAAATCTATGATTACTGTCGGTGCGTTTGTCAATCCAAACGGCATAACTTGAAACTCATAGTGACCATAACGGGTCCTAAATGTTGTCTCTGGAATATCCTCATCACGAACTCTAAGTTGGTGATAACAAGATCTTAAGTCGATCTTCGAGTAGACACTTGATCCTTGCAGTTGATCAAACAAATCGTTGATTTTCGAAAGTGGATATCGATTCTTAACAGTAAGCTTATTCAACTCACGGTAATTGATACACATCTGAAAAGATCCATCCTTCTTCTTGACAAACAAGACCAGAGCTCCCCAGGGTGAAGAACACGGTCTTATAAATCCCTTGTCAGAAAGTTCTTGCAGTTGAGTAGACAGTTCTCGCATTTCTGACGGTGCAGGTCTATATGGTGCTCGTGCCACGGGTGCAGCATCAAGGACTAAGTCGATTTTAAATTCAACTTGTCGCGTAGGCGGCAGCCCAGGCAAATCCTCTGGAAAGACTTCCAAAAATTTCCGTACAACTGGCACGTCCTCAAGCCGCTTCTCCTTCGGCTTGTCTTCTGTCTCCTTTGTTGAAATTTAGGCCAAAAACACTTGGCAACCTTTCTCCATATACTTCAGCGTCTTAGCACATGATATGATGTCCAACCTCGACTTCTTTTTCCCATCATATCTATCACATTGAACGATCAAAACTTTGTTTCCATAGGGAATACGTACTATCTTCTCATCATAAACTATCACCGCATGATTGTTAACCAATCCATGCCAACGATAACGTCAAAACTTCTAAGTTATACCGGCATTAAGTCAATATTGAATGGGTGACCTAATAGTCCTAACGTACAACCCCTAAGGATGGTGTTGGTTTCCGCGACTCTCTCGTCGACTAGTTCTACAGCATAGCTAACGTCTAAGGTAGAGGGGATGACATCAAGTAAAGTACTAAAAGTAGTCGACACGGAACTTCTATCGGCACCCAAATCAAATAATACAGAAGCATAATGGCTGTTGAGAAGAAACGTACCCGTGACAACATTAGAGTTCGGGTTAGCGTCAGCTCCTCCTAGATCATAGGCTCTCCCTCTAGCACCAGCATTACTGACCTTGTTTCCACAATTTTGATTCTTTAATTTGAGGCAGTTGTTCCTCCAATGGTCTTGGGATCCACATTCATAACAAGTTCCACCCCTTTTGTTCGCCACTGGGCCCCTTTGGTTCACCACTAGACCTCTTTGGTTTGGTGCAGTACACGGCCCGTTGTGGTGTAACTTACATTTGTTACAGTAGGGTGAAGTTCCAATGTATCCCTTCTTCTCATTACCACCAGCCACATATGCCCTTGCTACATTTTAACCTCCTATATTCGGCCTCTTGAAGGGTTGTCGTTGTCTATGGTTGTAGCTTTAGTTACCATCAAATCTTTTCTTGTTGTCAGCATTAGCATTCCTCACAGCATATCCTTTCAGTTTCTGATCCATCAAATTGTTGGCAATTCGGATCGCATCCTGAAGTCTCGTTGTCCAGCAGCAATCACATTTCCTTGGATGTTGTCGGGGAGACCTCCAATGAACCTCTCAACCCAATCTTATTCATCCGAAACCGTCTTGGTGCACATTATAGGATCGCATCCTGAAGTCTCTTGAAATGCCAGAAAATGTCCGAAAACTTCATTTGAAAATCCCAACATCTCACTAGTTTACTTATTTCGCCGAAAAATGTTTCAATATTCATTTTGCCATAACTCGGCCATTTTAAGTCTATTTTTAGTCCATTTTATATCGAAATGACCGAGGAATCATATACTATCATATTCTTAGACTTTTAATACTTCAAAACATTTTTAAACCACCCTTAACCTCAAAATAAAATTCGGACAGCAAGGTTGTTTTACCCAAAACATGTCCAAATCAATCCAAACATCATATTAGGGCTCATTCATGCCCTAATCTTTATCCACCATCAACCAATCAACAAAACCAACCTTACTATAACCTAATCTCATCTCTAATCTTGTTTCAACACTCAATCAACCCTCAATCTCACCAAGAACATAATATACACATAAACATAAGATAATAACCATAATACTTCAATCTTTATAAAAGATGACAAGATAAAGTTTCCTTTTCTTTTGTAAAAATAACACAAACACATAGATCTTTAAGATTTGAACATAGATCTAACATAAAAACACAAGAACATAGATGAATCACAAATGGAGTTAGGGTTTGCTTACAAAAGATGAAGAACAAAGATGGAAGAATAAAGATCTTGTGAAAACATGATGATCTTGAATAAAAACCATAAATATAAATCAAACCCTAACTTTTAAACCCTTGGAATTAAATAAGTAACTCTTCTAATCACCTTAAATAACCCTTAAATATGTTCTTGAACCCTTGGATCTTGATCAAAATGAAAGAAATGAAATGTTATAGTGGGGTGTTTGTTGTCGTAGGTTTTTGAGCACAAAGAGGAGGGGAGACAAATTTTTAGAGTGCAAGTGTGTGTAAAATAAGCTAGGTTTCTATCATATGGTTTATATAGGAGGGTGAGCTAGGGTTTTAAGGGTCATGGCTAAGCTAAGTGGCTTGAGCCACTTTCTTTTTGGTCCTTGTGGCTCACACGTGAAGTTCAAGAGGAGGGGGAGCCAAGACATTTTCTTTGGCTCCAAGATTTGTTTGAGGCTCATATGGCTTGTACTTGAATAAGTTTAAGCCATGTTCACATGTTGGTGTAAGATTGTTGGGAAAATATGGAGAAGAAACAAAAGTGTCACTATCCTTGTATAATGCATGCATAAAATTGAATTAAAGTGAAAAGATTCTCAAATATTTAATTTAAGTGTGTATGCATGCATGTTGGCGTGAGATTTAAGTAGGGGAGGGAATGACCACGAAATTTGTGACCTATAAACCCGACATATACGATAACTAGAGTTTACATGAAAAGATCACGGGTTTACGGGGTCCCGTTAGGTCAAAAACACGAAAAACGTAGTTTAAACGGTAAAACCCTAGAATTTATATCGGGACGAATCAAAATGAAAGAAATACTTAGAAAAGATAAAATATATCATATAAGACCTAAATGAATAATTATCCGAAGTCAGAACGCGTCCGATGATGTTTTTCAGATTTACGCGCGATAACATCCCGGTTTTAAGTTAGATTTAAATGTAACGAATAAAATTCAAAATAATGATCGGAATGGCTTAGAATATTGACCTGAAATTTACGGGGTGTGATAGATTTGCAGAAGTGGCAATATTAGGATTATAAAGCGATGTCGTCGCGATCGTTCTTCTATATAAACAAACCCAGTTTTAGTGTTTTAAGAGTGAAACTCAGGAGTCGTTATTAGGGTACGAATATTAGCAGTAGTTAGGCCATTTTTTGGGTTTAAAACCCCTATGAATATGACTTGTGTATATTTTGCTACATAACTCGCGCTTTCTAAAAAGGAAAATGTACGACAAAAAGTGCATTTTGTCCTTAAAAGATTAATTTTCTTTATCTCGAGCAATTTTCCTCAAAATGTGTTTATCAAACATGCTCGAGTTAATTTTTTTTCAAGAATACTGAAAATAAAATCAGAATCAGTTTTGTCATTTAAATGGAAAAATATTTTCAAAATTCGAACGCTCGAACAAATCCAAGAAATCTTTAAATAGACTACGGTCTTTGTTCGAGGGGGAGAACGAGTTTTTATATGAAAATTTCCAAAAATGTTCAAAAATAATTCATCAGTGTTAATTAAATTGGGAAAAACAATCTAGAGATTTCGAACGCTCAAACAAATTCTACAACTCTTTAAATAGAAAACGGGTATTTGTTTGAGGGGGAGAAATTATTTTCACAAAATAAAAATTTTCAAAAATAATTATGAAAATAAGTTTGGAAAATTGTTTAAGTTAAGTAATTGATCATCGTTTGAGGGAGAGTTAACGAGATTAACTCTGGGACTATGTTTCCAAAATAGGTTTAAAACTTAAGGGTAATTAGTGTAACTTTAATTAGTTATATATCTTTAGGACCTAAATGTTAACTACTTTTTATTTAAGAGTGTTAGGGGTCTCTGCTTAAACTTTTAGTCTTACGTTTAATGAGTATAAAAACTTTAAGGACTAGTTTTGCCAAAATTCAAATCCCCTCCCCTTTTATCCCTCTCCAACCGATCCACCTACACACACAACACATTTTTACCAATTTTTTTCTCTCCTCCCTCTCCTTCTCTTGTGTGGATCGGCTAGACACCAAAGAAACCAAAGAGACCATTTTTGATCAAAGGTAAAACACGAAAGTCATTTAAAATCATCTTCTAATCACTCTTATAACAAAGAATTGTTTCATCTTTTCACAAATCTTGAAAAATCAAAGTTCTTGATTTAGGGTTCATAAAAATTCAAAGTGTTTAGATGTTAATATTTCTTGAGGGTTTATGTAGATAATGATATAACTAGACTAGTGTTAACTCAAATTTAAGTGAATCATTGTTAAAGACTAGCTCATTACTAGGTGGTGTTTAGGTTGTCATTTCCAACCGAAACACCCTATGGGTGTGTTTGATTTGATTGTTTGAATGTATAATGTGAAAACTAGAAGGGGGGGGGGGTTAAATAGTTTACATGATTGTTTTACGGTTTAAAAGTTTACTTTTAAAAATGTATAGATCTGAGTTATATGTTCAATCCAATCATAATATGAACAAGCAATAATTTTTAAAACGACAAACTAAATAACAACAATAATAATGTAAGAGATAATAGGAAAGAAAACAACCTTACTAAGACATCGTAGATTTTTTGTGGTTCGGATACGAAGCACTCTTCGGCACTATCTACCTCCCCGATTATACGACTCGAGGATTTTCACTAGTCTAACAAGACTCCCTTTAGGCGGGTAAAACCGGTTACACGTCGCTTACGTTATTTTCCGACACTAAGTAAATGTCTGGTCCGAATATTAGCTAGCACCATCTACCCACTTCATAAAATATACACACTCACAAAATCTACACTATCGGATCTACACAACTATTGTAACACCCCCAAATTGGGTCGCAGCGGAATAAGGGTCCGGGGCGTGTTACTTCTCAGATCAACAACACAAGATAATATAAGAACGACCAAAAAGTCGTTTAAAACTGATACATTGGATTTAATAAAGTATGTGTTACAAAAGCCCGAAGCTTTACTTGTTATTATTACAAAGATTTCCAGCCCATAACAGATACACAAAATGTAATGCGACTAAATCTTTAATGCATGACTATAATATAACCACCAATGTATCCTTCGCACCTCGTGCTTAATGACCTGAAAAACATTGCATTTAAAAACGTCAACATAAAGTTGGTGAATTTCATAGGTTTATGTAAATGTATATGCAGGACCGCAAGACTTTCCCAGTGATAATGCAACAGATGCAGACATCACAAAATGTAATTACGTTTACCTAAGCTCATGACACCGAAGCTCGACATAATTGAATACAATATATAAATATTGTATTCTATTATGTCGCGCTTCGGTGTCATGAGCTTAGGTAAACGTTAATTACTTTTGTGATGTCTGCATCTGTTGCTTTATCACTGGGAAATCTGCGTCCTGCATATAACATTTTAACATAAACTATGAAAAATTCACCAAATGTTTGTTGAAGTTTTTAATGCATGTTTTTTCAGGTCATTAAGGCACGAGGTGCGGAATTTAAGGATCATTGGTGGTTTATTATGAAGTCATGCATTAAAGATTTGTCACATTAATTTTGTGTTATCTGTTAATGGGTGGAACATCTTTGTAAATAATAACAAGTAAACAAGTAAGCTTCCGGGATTTGTTACACTTACTTTGTAAATCCAATGTATCAGTTTTTAAACGACTTTTTGGTCGTTCTTATATTTTCTTGTGTTTGTTGATCTGTAGATAAGATAACACGCCCCAGGACCCCTTTATTCGTCTTGCGACCCAATTTGGGGGTGTTACAATATTGTGTAGATCCGATAGTGTAGATTTTGTGTGTGTGTATATTTTATGAAGTGGTAGATTGGTTCTAGCTAAGATTCGGATCTCTAATTTAGCTTAGTTGTCGGAAATAAACGTAAGCGACGTGTATAACGGTTTTCTCCGCTAAAGGGAGCGTGTTGGAATAGTGAAATCTAGAGTCGGATTATCGGGGAGTAGAAGTAGGGCGAAGAGTGGCTACGTTGCACGAACCACTATAAAATCTCGATGTCTTAGTTTGGTTGTTTCTTTCCTTATCTATTGTACATTATTATTGTGTTTTTTAGTTTTCAGTTTTAGATTATTATTGCTTGTTCATTTCTATGATTGATAGAACAATAAATTCAGATCGATAAATTTTAAAAGTAAACTTTTAAACCGTAAAACAATCATGTTAAACTATTCTAAACCCCCCCCCCACCTCTTCTAGTTTTACATTATAACTTCAAAACAAATAAATCAAACACACATAGGGTGTTTCGGTTTGGAAATGAAAAAGTCCCAAACACCCCTTTTTGCTATTCTTAACAATGATTCTATTAAAATTGAGTTAACACGAGTTAGTTTATATCATTATCTACATAAACCCTCAAAATATTAACATCTAAAACTTTGAATTTTATGAACCCCGAAAATCCGAACTCTTGATTTTTAAAGATTGTGAAAAGACTGAAACAATTTTTGTTATAAGAGTGAGTAGAAGATGATTTTAATGACTTTCGTCGTGTTTTACCTTTGATCAAAAATGGTCTCTTTGGTTTCTTTGGTGTCTAGCCGATCCACACAAGAGAAAGAGAGGGAGGAGAGAAAAAAATTGGTAAAAATGTGTTGTGTGTGTAGGTGGATCGATTGGAGAGGGATAAAAGGGGAGGGGATTTGAATTTTGGCAAAACTAGTCCTTAAAGTTTTTATACTCATTTAAACTAAGACTAAAATTTAAGCAAGACCCCTAACACCTTAAATATAAAAGTAGTTAACATTTTAAGGTCTAATGATATATAACTAATTAAAGTTTCCCTAATTACCTTAAGTTTTAAACTATATTTGGAAACATCAGTCCCCAGAGTTTAATCTCTGTTAACTCTCCTCAACGAATGATCAATTACTTAACTTAAAACAATTTTCTCAAAACTTATTTTCATAATTATTTTGAAAATTTTGATTTTGTGAAAATAATTTTACCCTCAAACAATTACCTGTTTTCTATTTTAATGAGTTGTAGGATATTTGTTTTGAGCATTCGAATTCTCTAGATTGTTTTTCCCAATTTAATTAACAATGATGAATTTTTTTGAACACTTTTTGGAAAAATTGTATATAAAACTCATTCTCCCCCTTCGAGCAAGACCCGTAGTCTATTTAATGATTTCTTGAAGATTTGCTTCGAGCATTCGAATTTTTGAAAATATTTTTCCATTTAAATGACAAAACTGATTCTGATTTTATTTTCAGTATTCTTGAAAAAAAATTAACTCGAGCATGTTTGATAAACACATTTTGAGGAAAATTGCTCGAGATAAAGAAAATTAATCTTTTTAAGGAAAAAAATGCACTTTTTAACGTACATTTTCCTTTTTAGAAAGCGCAAGTTATGTAGCAAAATATACACAAGTCATTTTCTCGAGGTTACAAAAATGAGAAATGTTTTGAATCTTTAAATATGGCCCAAAAAGACGTCTCTTTTGTTGTAAGGATAACTGCACTGAAGCGTACAATTTCCTTTTCTTTAGGGACAGGGTTGTAGATTCTGGATATTTAATAACAAGCCATAAGAAAATTTTGACGATTGACAAGGTTTTAAATTATTTCTAAACTTTTCAGTCGAACTTTATCTACAGAACTGTGTCATTATTGAATGACATTTCTAATTTCGTAAATATTATCGATTCATGAATGACATGGGTTGAAGATTTTTTATTATGGTTTTTTGAAAAAATTTTTTATTTTATATTTTGTTTTTTGGAATTTTATATCTTTTGTATTTGTTTTAAAACTTTTTGTATAAATGAAAAATTTTACTTTCGTCTACAAAAAGATTTTCATTTTTAATAGACTTATGTTACATTTGTACAAGGATAAGTGAAGACATTACTATTGTCCTGTCTCTGTAAGACTTTCAGCTTATCCGGAGTGATGATTTGCATACCGAGGGTTTGATAGGAATTCGATTAGCGATCTTCTTGCGAGTGCTTTAATGAGATATTCGTAGCTGATAATCGGTTATTAAACAAAAGTACAGCTCAACAACACTCATTGTCATTTGCTCTTTTGATAAAGTTCAGAAAGCGAACAACGAGTGTTTCAGTCCTGGATGTGTTGTATAGTTTTGCATGAAAAGGCAATGGCGCTTTGGATTCGGGATAGTACAAAGGAATCTTGTTAAAGTCAAATTTCGTAGTCAGTTAAACTAAGACGCTCATCCATAGGGATCTATGAACAACATCGGACATGGGGAGATATATTCAGCTTCAGTTGTAGATATCGCAGTACACTTCTATTTCTTGGATGACCAACTTACAAGCTTTTCTCCTAGAAATTGTGCACTACCCGATGTACTTTTCCTTGAATCTTAGAAACCTGCTTTGTCAGCATCTGCAAAAGTTGTTAGATTAAAATTGGTCTCCTTCGGATACCATAGATCCATATTAATGGTTCCTTTTAGGTACCTAAACAAAAGACACGTTTTTACCATTGTTAAGTGCTTTGGTAGGCTTCGGCCTGGCGATTGCGTACCGGGCATACATGCAAGATGACAAAAACTAGGTCAGGGCGACTGTCGGTGAGGTCAAATAAGGGATCTGACCATTTTTGTAACGGTAGGGTCAACTAGGTCGTTTGGATCCTCGTCCAGTTTTGACACTCCCACCATGGGGATGTCAACAGTGTCACATTTGTCAAAACCATACATTTTGAGCATTTCAAAAGCATATTTAGATTGATTAATGAAGATGCTTCTGGGACTTTGGAAAATTTAAAGTCCTATAAAAAATGATATTTGTCCCATCATTGACATCTTAAAACGGTTTTGCTCATTATTTTTGCAAATTTATCACAAAAGATTGGATTAGTGGAAGCAAAAGTTATGTCATCAACATAAATGTGTACCAGTATGTGATCATTTCTTTCCTTTCGAATAAACAACGTCAGATCAACTACACCTTTGACAAATTTCTGCCTGAGGAGGAATTTAGAGAGTAGGTCGTACCATGCGCGAGGGAGCTTGTTTTATATCCATAAAGTGCTTTCTTCAATTCGGTAATTCCATGATTACGGAGTTTTTCTTTGATTAACAACCTTTCTGGGTGATCTTACGTACAACTCTTCCTTTATATAAAAAAAAATAAAATCTCGTTCAGAACGCCGTCCTTCATTCCATCTGTAAGGACTACCATTTTCTTGTGTGCTATCATATGAATAAGGAATATGCTATTAGCTTTCAATGGATTGTACTGGTGCAATTAATTCTTCAAAGAGCGTTTCCAATCTTCCTGTATTACCTTTTGCGACAACCGAGATTATTATTCAGAACACCGCCTTATTCATCAAGTTTTCATTTAAAGATCGTATAGACTGATAATCATAGCTTTATCTGGTCTTGTACTATTTCACATACTTCAAGCCGTAAAATGCATTTGATTTTCTTTGCATGGCTTTTTTCCCTAGCAGGATTCTTCCATTGATTCTTTGTAATTCTTCAGCTCTTCTTTAGCTAAGAAAGCATGGAAATAACACCATAAAGTATTGGTGGAGAGTTGACGTCTTGGAGGTTGTTGGAAAGTGTGCATGTTTGAAGTATCAACAATCTTTGATGATGACTCAGCTGAGCTGGTCTTGGAGGAAGAAATTGGATGGTTAAATGTTGTCACTGTAAACATTGCAACTTCTTCTTTGTTTCAACTTTATAGAATGATTAGGATAGATGACGTTGTTTTTGGTTTGGTGATTTGTTCTTGGAGAGGAGCATTCTTTAATCCCAATGGAAGTAGAAGAAGAAGCCCCGGTTGTCATCCTGGGGAGGTAGTGTTGCTAGCGGAAAAAATAATGGGGTTAGATGCAGCACTTGGATTCTTGAAGTATTCATCGAACGTGGGTTGAAACAACAAATCCCAGTCATTCTTTGTAGGAGATTTAGCTGATGTTGACGCAGCCTGGTTAAGCACGAGTCCTGAACTAATTTGTCTAGAAGTTAAACCATGAAGATCGGGTCCTAAACTGTATTGTTTAGAAGCCATTTGAGTAAGTTCATCAAATTGTACGTTCATTGTTTCCATTATTTGTCTGGTCCTTTTGTTGTAGATCCGGTACGCCTTCTTGGATGGTGAATAACCGATGAAGATTCCAATATCTGCTTTAGGCTGAAGTTTCCCAAGATCCTCAAAATCATTTGTTGGATAACATAAGGCACCAAAAATGTGAAGGCATATTGAGTTCGGGTTTGCGATCTTTGTAGCAGTTATATGGAGTTATCGTACACGAGTTATGGATAAAGGGAGCCGGGTTAAGTGCTGGTTTGAATTTAACATGCAGTAACTACAGCTTCAGCCCATAGAAATAGAGGAGATTTGGAGAAAATAAGCATGGTCCTTGCAGCCTCTACCAACGTACGGTTACGCCTTTCAACTACACCGTTTTGTTGTGCAGTACGTGACGGTGGATGTAATATGAGTAATACAAATCTTCGTATTAAGTCGCCCGTATTGATTAAGAAACTCTGTGCCAGTTGTCGGTTACGAAGATTCTTACTTAGCATAAGGTGGCTTGAGCTTGCTTACAAAAAATTTGATGTAATTTTTGTGAGCTTCTTCTTTAGTTCTCAAAAATTTTACCCAAGTAAAACGAGAATAATCATCAACGATGACAAGAATGTATCTTTTCTTGTTTATACTTTCTACCCGCATCAGTCCACATAAATCCATATGTAGCATTTGAAGTGTCTCATTTGTACTCGGTTCTGACTTTGTGGATGAGATTCCTTCTTGCTTTTTCCCATTTGACATGCCAAACACAAATGATCTTTAGGTAGTAACTTTCAATTGGGTTGTCCTTTAAACGAAGACCTTGTTGCAAGTTGGTGATTGGTACCTGATGTCGTCATCGTGTAGGTGTTATTTCTGTTTTCCATGTTTTTATTTATATTTGGCGACTTTACCTACAAAAACTAAACTTTAACGGGCAGTATACCCGGTCAGATGGAGTTTCGTGGTAAGTAGGGTGTCGATCACTAAGGCAAGAATTAATCTTTTATTTTTTCAATATTTTGGTTAAGTAAACTAGTTATTTCAACACTATGTTAATTCTATTTCTATGTATAATCTATGTACGAATCTCTAATTCTAACTGGGATAAAGGGGGGGTTTTCAGCCTGCGAGAACTGGCTCAGGTTTTTGGTGACATAGATTACTTAAGACACAATTAACTCAGCAAGCAGGACAGACAAAATTATAGAGAGCGGTAGCCAATTATAAGACAAATTGTATTAACCATGATTAAATCCAATTAGGAACGTTGGTTTGTATTATTTAGTGCATATGAATATGATGAGGTGTCATTTCTATACACTATTTCAGGGGTCATTTAACCCTAATCATTGCAAATATGCCAGATTAATGTGCTTAATCATTTGGTTTTAGGTTTTTTTAGAATGGATGGCATTTGGAGGAAATACACGTGACTTGGGCTCATTTGGAGAAGAAACGGACAAGATTACGGACCTACACCAAATCTATGAAGAAGTATTATTTACAGAGCGTGGAGACGGCGTCACAGGCATAAAGCGACGCCGGCATGATCTATCTAGTGATGGCGTCAAATATCTAGCGACGGCGTCAGGAAGTGGTGACTTGCATGAGGATACTAGGAATCATTACGTACGGCGGCATCAGTGACTTAAACAAGACGGCCGTTCGCAGCGTATCTCTATATATACAAAAAATCCGGGTTTTAGGGTTTTAAGTGTGATAATTTGTATAACTTAGGAGACCGAACCTAGTTTTGTTGCAACTTTAAATGTCATTATTTAGGGCTCTTAAAAACCTTATTGTAACTACCTTCTATCCATGTTTTAATCAAGTAAGAGTGTTATTCATTAATCATTCAATATGTCTATGTGTTGTGTGATTAATCTATGTTCTTGCTTTATCCTTAACATGCTAGGCTAAACCCTCCTTTATATTTGCTTATGATTGCATGAAAGTAGGATGGAGATCCTATCTACTGTTGCTTCTTGTTGATGATATGCGCATCGTTAGGCTTTAGAAAACCAGCTTTTGTTTGTATCGTTGTAGACACGTCCTAGGGAAACATGAGTGCATAGAAAGGATACCATCGGTGTAACAGTCTTCATACTACCTTACCCCCTTATATGGTTGATCCATCTTAAGATATTTCACACGAGATTTACTTTATCTTCGGGGCCTTGTAATAGTCTTCATACTACCTTACTTGTGCGTTGCCTTAACGGAATATTTAACTAGATGGAAGGTTCGTGAAATCCGTTATGACTTGGAAAACATACTTACACAGATCATCACAAAGTGTGACAATGGCAACAGGCTTGGATAAGCTCATTCTGATAAGTAATGCTTGATTAATTAAAATAAATTTAGTTATCATAAAGTTATCAATAGTAGATTTGATATTAGTTCTAATTAATAGTTAAACAAAACTACCTTCAATCCATAGATTACTGACTTTATATAAAATACAAAAACACAAAATAGTCTTCTCTCAACCTTGGAATTATGTATATAGACCATGATCAAGCCTTCCTAACATATTCCCAGAGAACGATACAAACCCTGGAGATCTTGCCTATCAACTTATCTACATCCGGTTAGGTACTCTGCCTAGGGAGTTGTAAAACTTCATGTAGAAGTCCTACGACAACCGCATCAGTTTTTGGCGCGCTGACAGGGAATAGTTGAGTTGTGATCACAATTTAACGTAGTTTATACTCGCTTAAATCCTTTTAAGATGAGACTTTTATTCTGTTTTTAGCTTCTCGTAGTCTCTTTTTATTTGTGTTAATTGTTTCGGAACCCATTCTTGTAACCTCAATTGTGACGAGAATCCTATACGTTCACTTGGCAGACTACTCTAAACATAGCCATGATGGCTACAGGAATCCATTAGCTCCCTTAGGGGAACAACGTAGTACCCTCTGTGATCCGACCCATTCGGGTATGGTTGCAAAAAGTATTGGGCTCATTCCACAGACTTGTGTTGAGGATTCCAGAAACCAACACCTTAAGGATTTCTTAAAGCTTATGGACTCACTTGACCTTAACGGTGAAAATAAGGAAAGAACGCGATTGTGTTTATTTCAATTTTCCATTCGCGATCAAGCTAGCAACTGGCTTGAACGTCTTCTAGCAGGATCCATCACCACATGGGAGGATCTACTACTCGTTTCCTTGCTCAATTCTTTCCATCAGGAAGGACTATAAAACTCCATAATGATATCTTGATGTTCCAACAACATCAAGGAGAATCTCTATCTGAAGCATGGACTCATTTTCATAGGAGCTTACTCTTGAAAAGGTCCCTCATATGGTTTTGACTTATGCTTAAATGTCCAAATCTTCTTACGGAACATGTCGACTGCACCACCCAGATGGGAATTAACTACCTAGCAGGTGGGAGACTTAGAAAATTAAGGCCAGACAAGGCTTGAGCTACTATCGAGATGTTAGACCAATATGAAGATAAAGGGTGGAACGATGCCTTCATCCCAGATGAAATGAGCCTTAATTATGAAAAATCTCGACATCGAGCAATTACTAGGAATCATGGAGCGTAAAGTCATACACTTATGAAGGACGTAATCTTGTTAATGGGAAGAAGCGAAAGTGTATTCCGGATGACAAACCAACCAAAAATGTATACGACCACCATATGAGCCATCATGTCTAAGTAAAGAATTTACAGACATTGTATGACCTTCTCCTCGATCAACGGAATTAAGAAGTTAAGCAGCTCAAAGAATATATGAGAGTGATTATCAACGATTTTATGCAACTCTCTTCAGAAGTCACAAGGAGGTTAAAAGATAAAATAAGAGAGGAAGGGAGCAGAATGAGGATATATACAAGAACATTTACCAAAATACCTAGTGAAGGGTCCCACACGAGACCTCTAAACGAGCATAATTTCTCATGAAATCCGACAACTAAATACGTTCCTCGTATACCCTCAATTCTATCCCAAATGAACTCATTATGGATATAGATCTGTTCGATGACTTCTCAGAATCCACACCGTGTTGAAAAAGCACTTCGGTTTTTAAACTAGGTAAAGAAACCGGTAACACGTCAAGACCCTGGACATGACGAAGGAAAATTCTTAGCAACCAAATTGCGGTGTTAAGGATGATAACTCATACTAAAGGAAAGAAAGTCCCTAGTCACACTATTTTTCACACTTACGGTTTGTAAAAGCGTACTTTGACCGGGGGAGAAGATTCGTTGACTTTTCAAAAAAAGTCAAACGGGTAAATAAAGTTAGGCAGTTAGAACATCTGGACGGCGTTTTTTTTGCAGCACGAAAACACTCTTCCTTAGCCATCACCATCAAACTTGGACCCATTTTTTTGTAGCACAAAGCACAATTATTAATTGTCAGTGACTCATTCTTGCTTTTCCTTCATCTCGATTTACACATCCAATTTTATTCTATGCAATCCCACCCAATTGATCCATAGCCATATAATCAAATTGGTCGAATTAGATGATGATCATGTTTACCCATCTGAGTAAAATGTTATTACTACAGGTGTTGAGACTTAAACCTACACTTTTACAAAAACAACCCGAATCTTAGACTAATGGTCATGATTTTTTGAATTATTCATTGTGGGTCTGATTCAAAGGGGTGTTTGGGAATGGGTTTAACAGAAATAGCTTTGTTTTCCCTCGCAAACCATTTTTTGACAGCGTAATGCAAACCCGCGTGCCGTCGTGACCCTCCTGATCAAGAAAACTACGTATATCATGCTTTTTCCATTCGTTTTTGTGTTGGTTCATTCTCTAGACATGAGCAAAGAACCACGGAGCATAAGAGGGACAATCTTTTTTACTCACATCTCTATGACGAGTTTCATTGGAAGAAAAGATTCGGAGATTCAAAGTGTTCGAAAATGGGGTGCACCAATTAAACTATGACACTCTTGCAAGGCGCCCCATCCATTCAGGGGATGTCTTTGATTGGGAGTTCCTCATTGATTGGGAGTTCCTCATTGATTGGGAGTTCCTTGCTTACCAAAATCTCGATCAAGCCTTCTTTGATTCCATCAGTACCGACCCTTTCTCTTGGCCTCAATGGGGAAATCTTTTTTGTGTGAATGGGCCTATATACTGGGAATTGGTTCGTGAATTCTTTGCTTCATTTGAGTTTGAGGCCTCCGCTTGCAGGTATGATCCGAAACATGTAGGTATTAAGTTTAGATTAGGAGGCGAGCCAAGGGAAATGTCTCTTTTTAGAGTTAGGATGGAGAGTCGAGTTATACACCGAAAGAAAATCCAGGGATAATGCAACTCTAAATGGGTTAAGCAGGGCTGAGATAGTGAAGGAAAGTCGTTTGTTGATGGAATTTTGGCCTAGTATTAGGGACGGTGGATTTAATGTGGGGAACACAAAGGTAGCATCCATTAGGAAACCACCAGGGTTAACTCTAGCACTACGTTGCTTCCGAAACCAACCATAGCGGGGAGAAACAAGAACCACCACCATAGAGTTCGCGAGGATTGGATCTCTATATCTTACTGTAGCTAACACTCCAGTGATATTTGCAACCTTCCATTATGGGCTTTCCAAAATATCTAATGGGGGTAATGGACATAAGAATTTGATTTATGGATGGGAGTTTGTTCTAGAATTGCAAGGTTCGTTTGGGTTGTTAACAAAACAAAGATGATGGTGAATTAGTATTGAACTCTTTCTCCTTATGGGTTCAAGATAAAGTGTTGATTGCAATGGGCATTATTCATGGTGCTCAAATGGTAAGTGTTGACAGCAACCGAGACAGTGGAGGAGAGGAAGATGCGATGAGAGGCTTGAAGGAAGCGGCCAATGAGGGGGCTAGTGGTTCCGCCAAAATGTACCGGAACATGAGCCAAGGAGATTGGCAGGTTCGCCAAGCACGATGGATGACCAACTGCGAGCGATTAGGACGCAACTTGGTGCTTAGAGGGCAATCGGCAAAGGAGGCGCAAGCCAATTTGGGTGTATGCCACACAATTTGAAAATACATATTGTCACCCGAGACAACCTAGAGCCACACTCCGGTTTGACCATTCTCGCGGGCGTAAAGATCTGAAGTAACTCCTCCTATGTGCTCTCCATAAACACATGCCTCCGGCTATGCATAACGTCTGGCCCATCATTCATGGCTATTCTTGGTTATCCTTGTTTTATCATGTACTCCTTAATCACTTTTGTTGTTGAAACAATTATGATTTGTAATAGCTTAGGATTTGGATGTTTGAACTTTCATTTCAGTCATGTATCTGAACTAGTTGTGTGTTAATTTATTGTCTTGTGTTTTAATTCTTTATTGTTTGTTTTATTATGTTTGAATTATTTTGTAATCATGCTTTGTTTGTTTATAACTTCGTCTTATTTGATCTATCAAAGGTATTTTGCTAAAACAAAATATAAAGTGTAGGGGAAAATATACGGTTTTAGGAACCATTTCAAAACATTTAAAAATAAATTGTTTAGCTTAATTCAGCGTCAATTTCGAGTCATATGACTGTAACAATTAATTCCAGGTTTTTATGCAGTACTTTCTTCAGATTTGACTAATAAAATTACGTGAAGGAAATTTCTCATTAAAAACGAAGAGGAATTTTTCACAGTGCCTAGAGACGGCGTCGGGATAAACCGACGGCGTCGTGTTTGGTATCCAGCAATTGGTGAAATTCCAAAAAAACCTTTTAGTATTTTTGAAAAATAAATGTGCAATATTTTAAGATTTGTAGATTCTTTTTAAACATGGCATAAACCTATAAATATATCATTACTTCATCTATCTTTATTGCTTTCATTAGAGTCGAACCCTAAATTCTTATTGTATTACATCTTGATCCAATGGAATTTATGTTTGTGTAGTGTCTTGTCTTCTGATTTACAGGTTATATTTTGACAAGAAAAAGCTTGATGATCTTAGGATGTTTTCATTAGATGATCTGGGAGGACGAATATTTAACTAGTTTCGCATGTTTACTTCTTTTATTAGGTACCAGGGGTTAGTACTAGTTTCTTTTACTTGTTTTCTTTTCCCTTTATTCGTTTTTACGGGTACTTCTATAGAACATTGGGGACAATGTTTAACTTAAGTGTAGGGGGAAAATAAGCCTTAAAAACTATTTCATTTTCCATTTGCTTGTTCCTTAAAAAGATAGGTAATATAATCTAAACATGCATAAAAAGGTTAATTTGGAACCAAAATTTAAAATTTTTGTGAACCTTACCAATGAAAAAACGGGGTATATAGCCTCTCATGGGATAGGATTAATGATCTGACTTGCATCAAAAACCCTTCAAAAATGCCATAATAAATGTGAGGTTCGCCTTTAGATCTTTAGGAATTCGAGTATCCATTATTGATACCCAAGATAGTTTATACCTCTTTGCTTTCTAGAGTAAGGTGAATGCAGTCTTGTGTCTATTCCGTTCATTAAGATATGTGCACGTTATGGTCTTAGTCTCCTTTTCTGGAGCGTTGGTATAGGTATTAAATCTATGATTGTGTGTGACGGTAGTATAATTCAATTATAGAACTTCGGTTTTGTGATGCATTCCTGAGTCCTGCATAGTAAGTATTAGGATTTGCTAGTTAAGATGGCACTAGGATTAACCCAGGTTTTAAAAACTGTAAACTGAATGTGATTCTGTCACATCGACTATATAAACTATCCTACACCCTTGCCATGAACTCATTTTTAGTGCAATGATACCCCTGAGTCACAACCTCAGCCTTTCCTTTTCACGTTCTCCTAATATTTCTGGTTTAGCCGGCTATTAATGAAAGGATTGTCACCTGTATTAAACTAATCGTTACACCCAAATTGCCTTAGGCCTACCTGTATGTACTCACTTTTAGTACTAATATTGTTTTAAACAAAGATGGTTGCTAAGTCCATATCTTATGTAAATTTATTTTTGAGTATGATTAGGATTTAATGGTAGTTATTCCTCTTATGAATGATTTGGGAAGGAAGTAATTTATTTCTCCCCCTATAGAGTCATAAGGGGGGGGGGGCCATGTTATTTTAATCCACCTCAACTCGGGGCATTAGTTTAGATTGTAAATAATCAGTATGTTAAGTTCAAGGGTAGAGGTGTATCTATAAACCCCATGATGTAAGTATTTTGTTTAAGCAATGACAGTGCAAAAGTGTACCAAAAATATGTATATAAAAATAATAGTAAAAATGTATATTACGGGTGTATTTGCTTTATGGTTTACTGTTTTGTTTATATTAGAGTCAAGAAAATTAAAAAGAAAGAGATTGATTAGAGTTGTGGTAGTAGTTTGTATATCTGATAGGTCTAGTTTTATCTTGAATGATACTCTAATCAACAATGGATGGCTTAGAGAGTATAGTAGAGGAGGGGTAAGTATTCAATTTCAAATGTTATTAAAAGGGAGGGAAAAATGAAAAAGTTCTATTTACAAGGCCATAGCACCTTCTAAGATGATTTGAAAGGGGTATTTATAGCGAGGAGGACGGTGGCTTCCCTTCCTTTATTTTTCACTTCTTAGTCCCTATCTCTTTGGCAATTATGCTATTTCTAATTTTAGGCATAATATCCTTATTACAACACTACTTAATATAAACAAAAATAAAGACTAATACTAAATATAATTAAAACTCACACATCTGGACACTTTTTATGAACTAAAATCTCCCCTAAGGTGTCGGATTATTCTGGGCGTTCCCTTCGTGGTCCATGTGCGTCCTCATTTCACCTTACATTCCTATCTTCTCATCTAGTTATGAATACTTCCTTATTCTTACTTCTATCTCTTTTCAAACAACTTTAGATACTAACCTCATCATTCGTAAGTTCTCTTTGTACTAGCCTACTGAACATCAATATTGTTAACTCTTTAAACCCTTTTAATGTACTCCAATTAGTGTTTGATCATTAAACTTATGAATCTTTAAATGTTCATCACCCTTTTCTCTTTTGTTATTCCTTGTATATGATGCCTATGCATGGCTCATTAGTTGATGGAGTACATTTTGTGCTTTTCAAATCCTGGAAAGTTATTTGTTGGTTGTAGTGAGCTTAAATTTCTGTTGTAATTTCAATTCATAGTTGGAAATATAACTCTTTCCACATATCACTGAACGTTGATGAATAATGATAAAGGACCTTAGCAACCCTGTTTGTTTCTGACATATTCAGGAACCTTGCCATTCATATATCAGCCAAATTCACATGGTATTAAATATCATTCTTATTGAGTATTTCTTGTAATCAGGCACGTTTATACGAACAAATGCATAATTCTAGCTCTTTCTATCGCAACTATCTATTGAATAAAACTTGTGTTATGGACCCATATTCCCAGTTTGTCTTGGATAACTTGAATGATCTTTAAGTGTTCATGACCCAATTCCCAGTACGTCTTAATGACTTGAATGATCTTTGAATTTGAATAAACCTCTTCCTTTGGTTTTCCAGGCTCTTTCTGTTTCTTTATGTAGAGTATCTTTGCATGAGGATTCTTCTAATGTTCAACACCATATCGAGCATAAGGATTAAATTTCTTAACATACTTATTCACCCATCTGGAAATTCGTTCTTCAATATCATCATCATTGAAAATAATTACAGGAAACTTGTGAAGTGACAATACTATCTTCTCAGGCCCTGAACTTCCTTTCTTCAGATACAAAAGATCTTGATTTATTAGAGATAGTGTTGGAGCTTCAGGATCTCTTTAACAGCTTTGAACTAGAGGTGTGGTCTTTTGTAGATGTTAAGAGACAAGAATTTCCTTTCTACTTTCCCAAACAATGTCACTTTTCAAGAAATTCTTCATCTGATCAATGTGATATTGATGGTCATCTCCTAAAGTACATCTTTGTAATAGTCAATGATACCTCTTCTATAAAATCTTGTGACACTTGCTTCATCGGTATTTCATCATCATCTGAAGCATAAGAATCAGTCCAAAAATCATAATCATCTACTTGCTCTTGATTACCTGAAGTTGATGGACCACGTTCCTCTTTATTGACTTGTCCAGACGATGACTCTCCAGATACATATGCTTCATACTCAGATGTCTTCTGCCGCTTTACACTATTCTCCCCCTTAGGATGAGCATCATCATGAGGATCGTCTTGATCTCTTGGACGAATGACAGAAGGTCTACATGTAGTTTGTGGTACCTGAAGATTCTTAAACTTCATCTGAAGTGCAAGCCATATTGCTATATCTTGTTGCTACAACTGAGGATTGTTTTTCATGGAAAGAAACAGTTGATATTGTTGTTCTGGAACATAGAGTGTTTGTGATTGAGTTGGATGAACATGAAGGATGTGACTAGATATGTAACTTCTTACTGACGCATCAACTTGAGAAGGGATCTGATTATCAATAGATTTCTAAATTTGTAAGGAAATTTCAGCTTGTATATTCCCGCGCTCTTGTAAAATAGCTTTAGCAATCATCCGTTCCATCTCTTCTTTAGTCTTTTGTCTCTCCAGTATCAATCCTTCTGCAATATATACTGGAACTTGATCTCAAACTTGCTCAGGAACTTGCTTTTTAACCTGCTCCTTAATATGCGTATCTACCATAGTGGGTAATGATTTGACCATTACTTCTTGGAGATGATCAGCAAGCGTATCGAATGACTTCCTTGACAAAAATCTCTCTTTGAGATGTCCAAACAAATACGTATAACGTCCCTGTAACTCCTGAAAGAAATTCTTGTATCGTTTGACAAAAATCTCTCTTTGAGATGTCCAAACAAATATGATAGAAGTCGATTTGTTTTAGACAATTTGGTGTTGGGTGATCTTGATGATGGTGTTTTTTGAGTATCAGCTACCATCAATTCCTGGAGTTTCTCAGTATCCGAAGATACGAGATTAGTATGAGTCCTAGGAGATCTAATTGGTGTGGGGAATTATGTATTCCTAGACTCCCCTACCATCTTCCCTTTCTCCCTTCGCTTTAATTCATACACT
>BQNB010016493.1:0-32394 GCA_026074375.1 Tanacetum coccineum
TCCAAGACAGTTCTTGTTTGATGAGTTGCGGGGTTAGGTTATGAATGATGTTGTTACACAACTTAAAGTTTTTGACGAGTTTCCTCGAAGACGGGCGATGTTCATATAGTTGGATGTTATTTTTGCTTAGAGTTGTTATACTACTATTTGTACCCTTGTATGGGCAAGCGAAGTTGTAAGCAGTGAGTTTCCAATCATGAAAGTTATATGAGATTCAAAGTGTGGCTCTAAGTTCACGTGGGAACGTGAGGACCATGTGAAAGCTAAGTATTCTCGATTGTTTGTTGATGATGATGTTGAACCTACTAGTTAAATCTCAGGACGAGATTTCCCTAAGGAGGGGATACTGTGACAACTGTGCTTTGAGCAGGTTAGTCAAACCGTTGGTATTGACTTGAATATCATTATGTGCTATAATAATTATGTGTTTATGTGATCTTATGTGAGTTTGACTACCAATCCATGAAGCGTGATCATCTTATTGTGATTGAGTTTATGGTTGTTATGGGCATTTCATTTTGGTCACATTTTAGCGACAATGAAAATGGTGGTATAATTCTATGTGTGTACGTATTTAGAACCATCACTTCTACCACCACTAGGATATTTGATGTGTTTCCTTTGCTTCCCTTTTTCAATGTATTTTAGCTTCTCAGGTCTCATCTCACATCTTGCAATAAGCATCTCTTTTGAACTTCTATAGAGCCACAAGGAAAACCCATTTGTAAAAGAGTAGTAGGTTAGGCATTCCTTCAATTGAGCAGCATCAACATACTTTTCACCAACCTGTAATCAAGATAGTTAGATTTCCATATTAACTTATAAAAACTATTAAACTGTTACAATGATTTAACAATACCTTTGGTTTTCTCATTTTCCAATGTGTTTGCTCATCATGAATTGGAAACTTCTCATAACTTTGATCATTTTCCAGTATTGTAAAGGGATATGTCAAACAATCACCTTTATCTCTCAACTGATGCATCAATTTTTCCATATACTCCTTATGCTCTATCACAGTATAACTCTCACCAACATCATACACCCTATGAGGTCTAGAACATCCAGCCACTGGGGTGCTTGAATTTATGTTACTTTGATTAGGTTTTCTTGGCCTCATTGTTTCTCTTCCTAAGTGATATAAGCTCATCCTCACCCTCAGATAATCTACAAACTTGTCAGAGTATTCACTTTCAGAATCTGTGTTACCCTTATACATTTCTTCCAATTCAGCAACCCTTAAACCTTTGTTGCATACATATGTCACTATCAGAATCATCAACCTCACTAAAAGTAGGGTTTACATTCTCCCCAATAACAATACCACTATTCCTACTCCTAGCAGTCTTTCTACCATCTTTCCTTTCATCTACCATTATCCCTTTACCCTTGCCAACTAACCCTTTACCCTTGTCAGCTAACCCTTATCCTTGTCAAGTACACTAGTAACACATATGCCATCATCACAACCTTTACTAGCCATAGTTGCTTCCTCCTTAGCCCAACTAAGTAACTCTTATACACTCATATTACCAACATCTTTTGTAACAATTTTCCTTCTAGACTTAACTTCATCCCCAGACCCATAAAAACACATATTTTCTACATAATAAGGGGGCTAAGTCCTGAGGGCCATGTGTTATGTACACATGTATTATGCCATAGTCATGAGCATAGTCACACATTGCTTCTAAATCCCTTTCATTCTCTATTATTTTCAAACCTACATCAAGTTCACATTGAGGCAGTTTAAAGAACAGTTCATATATGATAATAGACTGTGTTTTTTCTCTTAGAAAATCACGTACCGTAGCTAAGTCTAGTTCATTATCCTTACAAACAGATCATTGCTAAACAAGACCATTCTCATACCTTAGTGGCATGAAGTTGAATGTACCATCGTAATGCACATCAAATATCAAAAATAGTGAAACAAAAGGTGTCATACTGCAATATAAACAAATGAAATTATTAGATAATTAATATATCAAATAAACCCTAACTAAAATACATTGAAAAACAAAAATAGGAGACAATTAAAAGTGAGGACATATATACTTTAAGATGATGTACCTTTTGCACCAACCAATTTTACTTAAACTCATATCACCAAGTATAATTGTCTGGAATAAAATTTAGGGTTTATGTGAAAGTATCAATGTATGTGTCGGGTGTTTTGGGAAAAGTGGGGGACCAGTGGGGGAAACTGGAAATTGAATTTATTAGTTTGTGGAAATCCAAGGTGGCAATGTGGGGATAATATGATGTGGCATATTCGAGTGACTTGGCATGTCCACCTTGGCTTGTCAACTGGTTACTGGTTGTGTGGGTAATCGGCTACATACAATATTTCAAATTCAAAAGTTAAATGATTTTTTTTAAATAGTTTTCTACACACAATAGAAAAAAGTGGTAAGTTGGCTATACTTTTTTATAATTTGCCTTTTTTTAAGTGCGGTTACCATGCATGCGAAAAAAAACCCATGAAACCCTTCGCACGACTTTCATTAATTAGGACTCTCGGAGAAAAGTATAAAAGGAACAAGGTAAAACTAATTTCTTAGGGCTTTGACAGCTAAGATGATTTAACGAATAATAAAACCCTAAAAATCCTATAAGTCGAGCGACATTGTCTCTATCATAATGGATTCTGAATATGATTATTATTCTGATGATGATTATGATGAAGAAAACATCGCCTTTGATGACACAGTTGAGAGTGATGACGAAGAAGGTTATAACGATGGTTTGAACGATGATGATGATCCTAAACCTCAGCAGGTGATCTGTTTTTCTGTTTTAAATTTGCTGTTTTGTTGGTTTGATGTTTTTGTTTAATTACAATATATTATCTTTTTGGTGATTATTAGTTTAGTAATATATAACTACAAAATCAACGTGGTATCTTTTTGAAGTTTAAAATTGCTAGCGTGTGATAGTTTGTTATTGGTTTTTAGCTAGATTGTTGTTATTTATGGGTTAATAAACGTTGAGTGGGATGTAGGCTAGGGTTTTAGTAATATATATTTATCATACATATCGCGATGGGGTTATTTATAGGCAGTATAGATCATACTTTAGGACCGTGCTCGTTCGGTCTATGATCATATATATATATATATATATATATATATACTTGCCAACAAAGATAGAATCAAAAAAAATAAAAAAAAAAAAAATACAAACAGGAAAGGGTAATTTATAGCAGTATGAGGATGCAATACATTAGAATATATATATATATATATATATATATATATATATATATACTTGCCAACATTAATACTTTGAAGCCTAAACTTTTCCTCTGCTAACATTGATGCTGGGTTTGGCACTGTTTTGAAACCTTTTTAGCTTCATACTTTTGTGTTTTGCAATGTTTTAGGTTCATACCTTTTGAATTATTACGTTTTGCAATATTGCATCTGGACTTGAATAATTAATTTCTGGAAACCTTTTTCCCTGCTTGTGCTTTTTTTCCTCTGCAGTATCATTTTTTTTTCTTTTCAGTTTATTGCTTTGACAGTTTGACGTGGCTGCTAATGCTTATATCAGACTAAGTGACAAACAATCTCTTTCATGTTTTAGAAAAATTATGCTATTTTGACGGTGGAAGATATAGAAGAACGTCAACAAAAAGATATAAACGCTATTTCTTCAGTTCTTTCAATTTCAAGTGATTCTGCTTCCATGCTTTTACGCCGTTATAATTGGTAAGAGACACGAGCTGAGTGTCTTTTCTGTTACTATTTATCACTATTGTTTTTTTTTATCGTTGTTAATGATCTACTCTACCACCAGGAATGCAGAGGACGCTCAAGAGGCTTGGTTTAATGGTACAGAGAAAGTTTGCAAAGATATTGGCCTTTTGCATAATGAGGATATTAAATCTTTAGAAGCTAAAGAGGTGTGTCAAAAAGATAAAAAGTAACTTTTGTGTCAAGTTTTATTTTTGTCCTTAATGATTTAATTACTAACCACTTGTTTATGTATCTTTTTGAAGCTAATGTGTGGGATCTGCTTTGATTCATATCCAGTTAATAGTATTAAAACCACGGGTTGTGTTCATCCATTTTGCGATATATGCTGGACAAGTTCGTTCCCCCTTCATGATATTTTTTTTGTTTGGAGTTGTTAAAATGATTTATTGTAATGTTGTTCCGGTTCATGATGGCAGCTTACATTAGCTTATCTATTAATGATGGCCCTGGATGCTTGTCACTAAGATGCCCGGATCCTTCGTGTCATGTTGCTGTTGGTGTAAACATGGTCAACATCCTAACTTCTGAAGATGATAGAAAAAAATATCACCATTACCTTCTTCGAACCTATATTGAACACAATAGAAAGGTTTTTTCCACTTCACTAAATATTATGTCGTTGTATATGGCCCTCCGATTATAAGATAATTAGAAAGGCCTTTCTTTTGCGTTTTCTGGATATCTTAATAATTGTGTGCATGCTATTATTGTGTTTATTTATAATTGATAGGCAAAGTGGTGTCCTGCACCTGGGTGTGATTGTGCTGTTGAGTTTGATATTGGGAGCGAAAACTATGATGTATCTTGCAAGAGCTTACATGCATTTTGTTGGAATGTAAGTATCAATGAGTTTGTAGTAATAATTGTCTATATTTCTTATTACTTCATATATAACACAGTGTGTTTCCCCCTTCATTTGCAGTGCACAGAAGATGCTCATCGCCCTGTCAAGTGTGAGATCGTGAAAGAGTGGGTATTGAAAAATAGCGCAGAGTCTGAAAATACGAATTGGTAAAATACCATTTAATTTTTTTATATTAATCAATGCTCCTTTTTTTTTCCCTATACATGTTAATTCTTGTGTACTTGTAGGATTCTAGCAAATTCGAAGCCTTGTCCAAAGTGCAAGCGGCCTATTGAGAAGAATGATGGATGTATGCATATGACATGCACACCGCCCTGTAAATATGAGTTTTGCTGGTACGACTTAGCTATCCATTAATGCATATTTCTCTACTCAAAATAATATGAATTTATATGGTTATTTTATGCTCGTGTTTCTAAGTGTAAAATATTTATGCATGTAGGTTGTGCCTTGATAATTGGTCCCATCATGGAAAGAAAACTGGCGGCTATTATGCTTGTAACCGTTATGATGCTGCAAAGAAAGAGGGAGTTGTAATGCAACTAACACTACTACAAGTTTAGCTATTAATTTTTGGGTTTCTCAGGGTTTGCTGGTCAATCGGGAAATTTTAAAAGTTTAGCTAACAAAGTCACATGTCAATTGGGTTGAACAGTTAAACAAATGCTTACAATAATCTAATTGTTTTATTGAAAAGAAATTATTTTAACAAGCTATTTTTGGCACTAGTAACTAGTTTATAACTTTATTTACAAAGTTCAGGAAAAATGATTTCCCTATTTATTTATTTACGGAGTAATTTGTTTCATTCTTTAATGGGTTAATTACTTGAAAATGTATTATACTTGTCACTTTTTGTTATTGTGTGTATCGAACTTTTTTTTTTCTTATTGTGTGTATTGAACTTTCAAATTTGGACCTTTGTGTGTATTTTTGCCACTATTCAGCCATGTAAAATGACCATTTTACCCTTCGAAATTTGAAAAAAGTAAGGGTAAAATGGTCATAAATACACACAAAGGTCAAAATTTGAAAGTTCAATACACACAATAAGAAGAAAAAAAAGTTCGATACACACAATAACAAAAAGTGACAAGTATAAATAAATAGGGAAATCATTTTTCCTGAAGTCTCATGATTTCACTTCCATTTTCAGTATGATGAAGCTGAAAGTCGAAGAGAGATGGCAAAGAACTCATTAGAGAAATATACATTCTTCTATGAACGATGGGCAGCAAACGAATCCGTAAGCTTAAGTTTCTCATTGACTTTGTTTCAACAAAAAACAAATTCACTACTAACTGTTCATATGCTTGACCTTTGGAACTCCTTTTCCATTATGACAGTCAAGGAAAAAAGCCCTAGACAATTTGAATAAGTTGCAAACCGAACATGTAAGTTGATATTATGTTACCTTATTTTCTGTTTGGCATAGAGGCAACACCTTTTGTTTTCCATGTGTATATATATGTTTGTGTCATGTAATATTCATCTAAGGATGGGTTTTTCTTTTATAGATTGAGCAATTTGGCAAAACACAGGTCCTGCCTGAAACATATTTTGAGTTTATTAATGATGCTTGGCGTCAGGTATGTGATGATACTTGAGACTCAAATTTTTAAGTTTGATTTTGTTTTTGTTATCATTAATCCTTCAAATTCATATTACTAGTAAAAAAGTATAATCTGTATGATGATGGATTTTTCTATGACAGATAATTGAATGTAGAAGGGTGTTAAAGTGGACGTATGCATTTGGTTACTACCTACCTGTTCAAGAAGTTGTAAAAAAACTGTTTTTCGAGGGCATGCAAGGTATGCCGCATTTTTTTACCCTTTTAGTTATGAATACGAGGAGTGAAGCTCTTTTCTCATCTCAAACAAATGATTAAAAAAATAGTAAATTCCATAAAAGGTCTTGTGCTTGCTCAAATTTACAGAATGCTTTTAATAGTCCTTTAAGCATATGACAATAACAATTACGCTTTGGGTCCCTAGAGGGCCGGCCCGTTAAGTATTGGCATTGCTTAAGCATATGACAATAACAATACGAGAAAGGGACTCATCATGAAAATGTAACAATGTAACAAAGTTTTTAAGGATCATATGTCATTAGTATTGGCAAGAGGCTAATAGCATAACTATGAACAAACCAGACCAGTTAAGTAATTACTGTACAAAAATTAGCTAAAAGTGAAACTTAAAAATACTAGTTGCCCAAAGTGTATAATGCATACGGCATGTACTTATTTACCCATCCAACCTAAATAGTACTACTGATTGCAGGTGAAGCAGAACAATGGTTAGAACAACTTCATCGATGTGCAGAGAAAGAAGTGTTCACACTTTATAAAGAAAAGGCCTCTGAAGATGAAATTGTTAATTTCAGGACAAAGTTGGTCTGCTTGACTAGGTAATTATGGTCTCTACATGTATATGCATATACTTATTGATTTACTTTTCTATAAATTTGCTGAAAACAGACATTTCTTGTGTAAAATGTTACAGTGTGACAGGCACCTATTTTGAAAACTTGGTGAAAGAAGTAGAAAACGGGCTATCAGACGTTTGTGAATCACCATCAAACAATGCAGTGAGCTAGAGAACCTCCCAAAGACTAGAAAGGGCAAAAGTAATAAAGGAGAAAAAAAAATAAGGGTGGAAAATGGGTGTGTAATAATTGCACTTATGAAAATTCCATTGACGTCTATTCATGTGGGATCTGTGAAGCCCTCCAAGATACTTAATAGAGCAAAATGTAGATTCTGTCCTTTATCAAAAGAGCTCTTCTGTATCTACAAATGCATTCTACATGTATTCTAAGAATCAGATAGTTTTATCACATGTTAGTGTTTTTTGCTTGCTTAGATTAAAGCTGGAAATAACTATAATTATCGTGATTAAACAATGTGATAATTGGACGATAATTAAACAGAAAACTCAACAAAATTTAACATCTGTGTATACATATTGCTTACAACATCCTAATTGTTTTATCCAAAAAGAAATTATTATAACAAGTTTTATAAAGCAACTGTAACTAGTTCATTCAGTTTTGATTGAATCCATGAAATCGGATAAAAAGCGCTGAGCAAACCCAACTCGTTTAACCTAGGCATAAATAGCTTGTAAAAACGTGGACCCATTTTGACCCGTTACCCAGTTCACCCGTATTCCTCCTCTGGTTTTTATTTTTATTACTGTAATATTTATTTTATTTTTATTTAAAGTCTCACGATTCCACTTTCATTTGCAGTACGATGAAGTTGAAAGTCGAAGAGAGATGGCAAAGAACGCACTCGAGAAATATACTTTCTTCTATGAACGCTGGGCAGCAAACGATTCGGTACGCGCATAAGTTGCCGTTTGACTTTGACTCTAGATATAATTCTTATACTATCTGTTCATTAACTTGACCATTAAAACTTCTTTTCCTCTATGACAGTCAATGAAAAAAGCGCTAGATAATTTGAATAAGGTGCAAGCAAACACAAGATGTAAGTTGATACTCTACTGTTTTATTTTCGATTTGCCATAGAAAGGAGTTGTAATGCAACTAATGGTTATTGGCGCCTTATGTTCTCCATGTGTATCAGTTGTGCTAATTTAATATAAATGAAATAACCATTAAAAACTTATGTTATAGCTAGCAAAACTTAGCAAGACACAAGACCAGCCTGAAACAGAGTTGGGTTTTGTTGTTGAAGCTTGGCTTCAGGTAAGATAATTCTTGTACAAAATCAAAAATTGTGATGAGGTAGCGCGACACCACATAAAAAAAGTTTATTCTTGTACACTCAAGTTAGCAAAGAGCATATCAGCATTGAGCAAATATCAATAAAAATTGCAGAAAGCCACCAATACATCTTCTCAACCGTTTTTTTACTCAAACCCGTCATGGAAATGTTTCATCTCAACAAATTAGATGTCTAGCCATATTCGACTCGGGTGCAAATAAATTTATCAAATCTCATCAACCTGGTTCATAACATCATCAAGAAACCATTAAGCAGTCTTGTGAAATTATAATGCATATGGATCAAGAAAGCCGCACGGAATGTCTCAAGAGCTCGATACCCCACATCATATAATTGTGCTCTCATCACGAAATCGATTAGTAGGGAATAACATATGGCAAAGCACAAACATCGACAGATTCTATGTGCTTAGCTTCAGACCATACCTGGACATGAGGATCCTCTGTTGGCGGTTTCTTACAAGTGGGTCCCTCTTTGCTGTTAAATAACCATTCTTGGTCAACATCACCACACCATTGGTCCAGTTTTTGAACCGAAAGTATTTGGCTCGAGATGCCCATACTTGTAAGAAACTGGACCAATGGTGTGGTGATGTTGACCAAGAATGGTCTTTTTTTTTTTGAAAAGGTGAACTTTATTAATTAACAAAATGTTTACATCAAATAAGAAGAGTATAGACATTCCTATACCTTCATACAACTAGAACTATACAATAAGAATGGTTATTTAACAGCAAAGAGGGACCCACTTGTAAGAAACCACCAATAGAGGATCCTCAGGTCCATGTATGGTCTGAAGCTAAGCACATAGAATCTGTTGATGTTTGTGCTTTGCCATATGTTATTCCCTACTAATCGATTTCGTGATGAGAGCACAATTATATGATGTGGGGTATCCAGCTCTTGAGACATTCCATGCGGCTTTCTTGATCCATGTGCATTATAATTTCACAAGACTGCTTAATGGTTTCTTGATGATGTTATGAACCGGGTTGATGAGATTTGATAAATTTATTTGCACCCGAGTCAAATATGGCTAGACATCTAATTTGTTGAGATGGAACATTTCCATGACGGGTTTGAGTAAAAAAAACGGTTGAGAAGATGCATTGGTGGCTTTCTGCAATGTTTATTGATATTTGCTCAATGCTGATATGCTCTTTGCTAGCTATTTTAAGTTCACTCGATTTAAACCAAGTCAAGCTCAAGCTAAGACTCTTAAGTTGAGCTTGAGTATCCAAATACTCGAATCGTAAAGCTCGCTTGTGTCCTTTTCCAGATTTACCCTTTTATATATGTTCGAGCTCGTAAGTATCAAGTCGATTAATGCTAGCCTTCATTAATATTATTAACTGTATTCTAATTTCGCTGATCGACTTGAGTCAAGCTGAGCTTGAAGTGTCGATTACCTCACCAAGTTCGAAGTCGAGCTTAAAAGTAAATACTCTGTCCAGTTCTGAGTGGAATTTTTTACTCGAGTTTTGAGCTTGAGAGTGTTCATCTTGGCTCGATTGCACCCCTAGGGCCAAACCAAACACTTCCATTTGAAACAGACTCGTTACCCAACCAACCCAAATGGCCCATTTTACCACATCTGATTAATACGTACTGATTGCAGGTGAAGCAGAGAGTGGCTTAGAAAGGCTTCACCAATGTGTAGAAAAGAATTTCAGACACATTTAGAAGTTAAAGATATAAGAGAGTTCCAAACGTTCAAAATTAAGTTAAAAGATTTGACAAGGTAAATATGTCCTTAACCTGTATATGCATATTGCATACAGATTTAAATCTTGCTAAAACATGGGTGTTTCTTGTGTGAATGTTACAGTGTCACACACAACTATTTTGAAAACTTGGTGAGCGGGCTAGAAAAAGGGCTATCAAAAATTGACACATTTGAGCCATCATCAAGTAATGCAGTGAGCTCAGAGAACCTTCCCAAGACTGGAAAGGGAAATATAAAAGGAAATAAATAGAAAGATGATGGAACATCCTCCAGTGAATAGTTTGGCTGGGATTATGAAAGATACACTTTACGATATCCCATTGATGACTATGGAAAAGATTGATTTACCGATTCTTTTGGGAATCTAGCTATTTTATCCCATGTCATGCAGTGATGCTTTTGCTTAAATTGTTTTTGACTTATTATAACCATATACTGTAACTAGTAAGAACAGTCCCTCTGCACAAAGTAGGAAATGACTAGAATCTTTTGCATTTTTTTTACATTGAGGTACAACTTTAACCGCAACGAAGTGCAAGTCAGTATCGCATCGTCGTTTCTTCTATGTGGATCGTTAGGGGATTGCGTTTGCCTTGTTTTAAGCTGTTTTACATCAGATTTAAATTGCAAAGCCTGCTCAGGTTATTGATTTTGCTGATTGATCTTTAAACATCTTCATACTAATTGCATTAAGCATTGCTCTCGAATATTGTCGAGAAGCCATTTTCCAATCCATTCCTGTTGTCATCATCGCTTCAAATTCTGGGTAACTAATCCGTCCATCCTGCACCACAACATAATTTATCAAATTTAATGTATTTTTGTTATTTCTAGGTTTATTTGTTCTTTGGAGTTTTGAAGTCTAACCTTGTCTAGGTCGGCATCAATTATGATTTCATGGACCATTTTTTCGTTGTGTTGGTCCAGTTGTCCATCGAACAAACATTCTTTCAATTCTTCAAACTCGATGAAACCATTGTGATTCTTGTCAAAATGGTGGAAAGCTTTGCTGAGTTGTTCTTCGTTACTAATCTTTTTTAGGTGCACCACAATCGTCAAAAATTCCTCACAATTCAGCACCCCATTATGATCAAGGTCCGCCTTCAGACAAAAAAAACAAAAAATTAACGTAAGTCACTACCTTGAATCAAGCAAGGGTGGCAAAATTGTCACAATGGTAATATCCAGTAGAGTTTGGGTCATCTTCTGTTGTTCCACAAACATATTTTAGCTGTATCTTTAACATCACCAAAAACAAAAAATCAGATTTCATTTAACAAAACTTCTTAAAGTTATATTCATTTGAGTACACTTCACATGAGTTTCACCTGTTTGAACCTTAGTCCAATTGACCCGTTGGAGAGAAAGGATAAACCACTTTAACCCACTTATATATAAATGGGTGAAAATAGGCACACATAAAATATACTTACGGCTTCCATGAACATTTCAATATCAGGATCAGCAACGGGTTGATCCCCAATTGAGGTTAGACCATCTTTGAGCTCTTCGAAAGTGAGTGCACCGTTCTTGTCTTTGTCCATGTCATTGAACATCTTTTTTAACCCATCTATTTGTTCATGGGGCAAATTTTCAGCCACCAGCTGGTTGTATGGAATAAAAACCAAGTTAAATTTGACTTTTTAAGGTCAATATAGTGATCAAAATAACTTACACTGATGACTTTCTTTTTAAATTTGTTCATCAAAGAGAACTGTTGGATTTTTGCTCGAACATTCTCTCCCAAAGGTATATCAGGGACATTATCGGCATTTTGTATCCAACGGCTTCCTATTGCATTAAGTAAATCTAACCATTAGGATTTGCAAGCTAGTATGTAGCCTATGAATGAACAGTTTTAGACGTTGAGCTAAAAGACCAAAATACCCTTAACGGAATAGTGGATTCTTAGTGTCATGATGATTTTCTCACTATATGCACAAATATTTTTTCAGTGACATGAGCGGATGGCAAAACTACCCCCATACAGACACTAGAATACAAGTTTGGAACTTTGGATACCAGTTTGGACTTTGTGATATATCGTTTCATCAAACACAAGATGGATTTATTGAAATACCCTTGGTTTGCACTCTATGTGGGTGTTTAGGTAAGCTTATTTTGTTTTTAAAAAGCTATTAAACTCTTTTATTTTGTTTGGATAAGCTTGTGCCCATGGCTTGCAACTTTTTTAAGAAGAAGTAAATTATTAAGCATAAGCTCCTCAAACGGAGCCTTTTCAAAATGTATAAGCTTGTAAGCTTAGCTAACAACGCCCTGTATAAGCGTAGTTCTGCACTTTTTTCTGATAAAAGACAAAACTATATGCTCTATGCACAAACTGTTTTGAATGACATGAGAAAATGGCACACTAAACATATAAAACATTGAATTTTGAAAACTGAATTCTAATTATGGAAAGTTGAAATTACAAATTTATAAGCATGATCGAGGTACATACTGAGGACTTGTTCGACGGTGAAGCGTTTCGATGCATTGGATTCAAGCATGCCCTTGACGAGGTACTTGGCATCATCTGAGACACGAGGCCAAGGATCTCTTCGAAAATTTATGTCACCCTTAATAATCGCCTGTGCAATTCCTTCTTCAGTTTCTGTTCTAGTTACATCCAATCTCTCCATATATAAGGAATTGAGAAAATATACCCCCACAACTTTCATATAAATTGAAAGCAGTAAATCTTTGTTTTCTTCTTTATTTTTAATATTCTAGTGTGTCTTTGATTTATCTGTATCAGGACCCTTAGAATAAAATTTCAAGAATAACATTCTTTGTACATAATTTCTAGCTTTAATTACATTGTTCGGCGATAATATTTCTAGGATATGAGACACTAAAATAGAAATTCGTTCTCATACGTATATAGTCTTAATGTACAGGAAAGCTAAATTCGTTTGTAGGAATGAGTACAGGACATATGTAGAAGAAAAGATGCTTGAACTCATGGTCTTAGGCCGGAAATAACATACAGTAACTAGTTAACTTAGAATTAGACCACTAATCAACAAGGTTTTTAACTTAAAAATCATGAGTTAATATATGTTTTTACCTGCCCAAAATGGAGGAACTCCACATAATAATATGTATAGTATGACACCAGCACTCCAAACATCAACTTCTGCCCCATAATTTCGTCTAAGAACCTCAGGGGCCATGTAATATGGGCTTCCTACTATTTCCTTGAAACGTTGCTCTACATCCACAACAAACTATCAATCAAATTATATAAAATAACTACGAATCAATGAGATTTGTTATTCTTGTAAACGTACCAGGTTCAAAAAAGATTGAGAGACCAAAATCAATTGCCTTTAGGGAAGCATTTTCACCTCTATTGGCGTATAAGAAGTTTTCAGGCTTTAAATCTCGGTGTATCACCCCATGTTTGTGGCACACCTACATAACCAACGACTGTTAGCACCGTTGGTGATATCTAATGAGGCTTCCCACCAATTCAAATGTATCGTATATATGTTTCTTCCTCACCATCATTCGTCGTTAAACATACAACTAAGAAACACGAAGTTAAAATGTTATAAACCTGGACAACTTCAACAATAGTTTTGGTAACAAGAGCAGCAGCTCTTTCCGTATAATGACCTTTAGCAACGATCCTATCAAACAATTCACCACCTTGGCATAATTCCATCACCAAATAAATAGCGTCTCTGTCCTCAAACACGTCTTTATACTTCACAATATTAGGATGTATTGGCAAATGTCTCATAATCTCAACCTCTCTTCTAACATCTTCAATATCAATCTCCGTCCTCAATCTGCTCTTCGATATTTTCTTACACGCAACCTTTTCCCCATACTCCTTATCTTGACATTCATACGTCACACCAAACTCACCTCTCCCAAGCTCTTTCCCAAATCGATATCTTCTAAAAATGTCGCTACCTGAGGATTCTTTAAGTACATGCACGGGCCGACGGTATCTTGTTGATCCAACGTGTAATTTAGCCGTTTGAATGTTGTTATTATTACGATGGTGATGATGTTGTTGATCTAGTGAGGTTACAGGTTTGACATTGTTGTTCTTCGGTTTCTTGTTTAATTTTTTATTGGCAATGGACATGCAACCCCCCATTGGAACAATGGTGGTTTGGTTAATTGATGCAAAATAAGGGTTTCACTTTTGGGGGTAGCATGACAGGGTCAAGAATGATGATTGTAAAATGTTATTTGGAAATTAATGGAGTTGGTGAAAATAATCCTAATTTTGTGGAACTATCTGTTATGTGGTTATGTTTATGTTGGCTTGCTTTTATTCTATGAATCTGAAATGTTTGGAGTATTGTCTGCTCATATGTCTATATTTATACTTTATAAGTTATTTTTTTCTTGTTACTAATATGCACTAATAAAGATTATTCATACTTACTAATTATTTTTTAGGTTTTCCTAACAATTGCTTTTAAGATTGTCATTAAATATCAAAAAATCAGTGACTAGTTTTGATATATTTTCTCAATCACAATCATGATTTACCATGCTCATTTGTTATTCAAGCGAAAAAAGTGGAAATTTGTATTACATGAGTTTATCCCGTTTTTCTGTAAACCAGAATTACACTTATAGAAGTTACAAAACACTCCTTATACGCCTCCAATATCTAATTGTGTATCTGAGTCGAAACGATCTTCATCTGAATACTCTGGGCCATCCATAAATTTATCGACCGCAACTCGACGGTAGCATTTTGAATAGTCGTGGTAAGAGCTCCCAATATAATTATAAAGGAATTTGAAACACTGTGAGATCATAAGAATGGATAAATTGTCATCAAGAATTTGGAACTTTAGATTATATGGATGAAATAACCAAAAGTTTGTAAACATCTACACAAGAGTAATTAATTGACAAAGCATCAAATTACACAACCAACAACCAGGTCCAAAATCAAACTCCTAATCAATATGCTTCCATCCTATGAGGAATTGGTGTCTTGATAACTTGTAATATCTGAACAACTTCAGTCATTGATGGTCTACTTGATGGTATCTGTGAAGTACACACCAATGCTAGTTTAAGAACAGGCAACACTTCATCTTCCGGATACTCTCCCATACTCTCATCAACATACTCTAGGACGTTACCTTCTTCCAGCATAATCTTCACTTGTTCATTAAGTATCAACACATTATCTTCCCCATACTCAATTGGCCGTCTCCCTGTGACAATCTCAAGGATTAAAACCCCAAAACCGTAAACATCACACTTCTCGTTTACTCTTAAGCTTTGACAAGCTAGTTCCGGAGCCACGTAGCCTAAAGCGCTTTGAAACCGGTTGCTCATCACATGCTTGTCTAGCTTTGATAAAAGTCTTGTCAGCCCGAAATCTGATATTTTTGGGTTTAAATTGTCGTCAAGAAGAATGTTGTTGGGTCAGCCCCGAAATCTGATATTTAATTGTGGTTTAAATTGTCGTCAAGAAGCATGTTGTTTAGCGTTGGTAGCTTGATGTTGTAGTGGCAGGACTATTAGGTGGACGGAAACGAAGGTGTAAATAGCGCAGAAGTCCTTATTTGCAAGTTTCCTAGCAGGAATCTGTGCATCGTGGTAATACACCATGAAAGTGGTGATGGACTTGAATGGGTGAGGTCTTGTCATAATATTGGGTTGTAAGCTACTCATCTTTTCTTATCCATTTGGAACAAAATCAGTCACTAGAAGCTGTAGTTTGGGAGTCCAGTAATACCCTTTTAGCGATACAAGATTTGGGTGTCTTAGTTTTCCTAAAACACCAGACCTCTCAATCATTAAATCGCCTTCGAGGAATAAGGAATCAATATTAGACACTATCAAGATGTCTTGATTGCCAAAGTCTATTCGCTTGCCATCTATTGGTTACTTTATAGACATCCCAAACACTCCTCCAAACCAGCTCACATTCGTCCTTTCTTTAGTAAAAGATCAGTGAATCACAATGCAAAAAAGAGACACGGATTATAAATAGTTGCGAATCTGAACCAAAACAACCCTTTCCCAATTGATCAAACTGACTCGCAGGATCGAGATGATGCGTGTGAACAAGCTGTCTCGAGGGGCATTATCAACGCACGAAGCCAGAGACTTACATGTCTCTACTGAAGATCTTAGAATATGCCATATAAACTTCTTCTAGCTGAGATATTGAGTAGGCTTATAACAAGAACTCCGATAGATATTACAACAGCTGCTAAGATGGCAATAATGGCAGAAGCACTTAGAAACCGATGGTGTTTGAACCTTTCTGGAGTATCGTCACTTCTTTGTCTTCCATTTTGATTACCAAATGCAAATGGATTAAGAACTAAAGGCTTTGGTACATTCATCTTACATGGTCCTTTTATCAAAGGTGAGCAAATACCTAAATTGCCCTCCAAAGAACTTGGTTCTAAGCTTTGAAAAATGCCTTCAGAAGGAAGTCTTCCTTGTAATCTGTTGTAAGATATGTTCACAGCAAGAAGGTTTTCTAGTTCACCAAGTTCTTGTGGTATTTCACCTGTCAGTTGGTTGTATTCTAGCTTCAAAATCTTGAGCTTTTTCAGTTGTGAAATTGATCTTGGAATGGTTCCAGTCAAGCTGTTGTGAGACATGCTCCTGAATAGTACGTACATTGTTAACAGGTTTTATGATGATTTCCAGGATCGATATATTAACAAGATTGACAAGAATATAATTCATTATTTACTAACAACATAATCTGTTACATTGTTATTATAGACACACTTTATAACATGAAATGACTAATCTATTTATAAGGTTCCAACCGGTATGTTGAACCATTGTGTCCTTTCATCTTTGTCCCAACCGAAATAACTAACTTCTGTAACTAACATAACTAACTATAACCGCTATTCGGTTATTAACTAACAAACTAACACAAACAGCCCTTTGGCTTTGTGTTATTACAAATGAACATCCAACAAGACTTATGCAATTAACGTCCAACAATTCCCCCCTAATTGTTTAAGTCTTGTTCTTCGAGTTCTCCTCTTGTTCTTCTCGGTTGTCTCTTCCATGTTGCCTTCCAAACTAACACCAAATCTCTTGCAGTCCTGCTTTTCTTCCTTGGAGTTCCATCTAGTGCATCCCCTACTTCAACACTTATCTTTGCAAAAGCCTGTGGTTCCTTTATCCAAGCAGTCCCTCTGCTATTCCCGACCACATCTTCTCCTGGCCTTTCCTGCTTCGATCTCTGTGCTCCCTCGTAGCATATCTTCACCATCCCTATGTACTCCTTTTCGCTTTCCTTGACCGCTTCTTCATCCGTTTGTGTTAGCCTAAGTAACAACCCACAGAAGTCTTTTCTCGCTAGCCTCTTCTTTCCGGTACCACGCTATCCTTTCAAGCGTCAAAACGTTTTCCTTTTCTTCCTTTGTGCCGCGTTCCAGCAGTCCCACAAAGTTCTTCTACAACGTTGTCTTTTCCTTCCCTTCGTTGTTGCGTTATGCAGTCCCAACAAAGTCTTCACCGTATTCCTTGGCCAGCGTACCCTTGGTGTCTTTTGATCTTTCTGATCAAAGTTGAATCAACTTCTTGTAATCTTGCAAACCTTCGCTCTTGATTGGTTTTTCCCAGGTTTTGAACCTTTGGCTCTGATACCACTGTATACATCACATGTGAAATTACAATCTTAACACTAAATATTTGGAAAAAAAATGAAATCTTGGTAGAGAAAATGAAAGTAAGTGTCAGTTAGTGATATGTATGGGTTATGCAACAACGATTAGCATGAGTAAAAGATATCAACTTTATTTTATTTGTTAACAAAAAAACTTTTGCAGAAGTACAAAACGTTCAAAATCTGTTTCTTCTTTTGTGTCAATATACATTCACGGATGGCAGTTTTACCCACAGTTTTCTAAGTGTCGGTAAGAAATTAGCATCTTAGGAATCAAAATTACAGAGTAGGAGCCTATAGAACAGATCCTGTTCAGCTAACTTCCTACTCTTTTAGCATCTATTCTCAACTTTAGTAATAATTTGAGTGTGTCAGTATGACAAATTCTTGCAAGAACCTATAGTGACACAAAATAGGTGTGGTTGATAAAGTTAATTGAGTTACTCACAAATAATAATTGGAAACGTTAATAACGTTTTTACCAACTAATAATTATTAGGTGGTTGACACATATAAAAGTTAGTTAAGTTAATGCGTCAAGAGCCTGTAGTGACACAAAATAGGCGTGGTTATTAGTTTGGACACAATTTTTTCTTAGTGAGTACAAGTAATACAATTTATTTTACTAGTACTTTTTATGTGTCCTTAATATATAACTAATGACTTTTTATAAAGTGTAACTATAAACACTTTCATGTAAAAGAAGACTTACAGCAAGTAGAGGGATGAACAATTTCCAATCTCGTCAGGTATCGATCCAGTGAAAGAATTTCCATCAAGTTGAAGAATTCCAAGGCTACCCGAATCACATATCTCTCTCGGAATGGCCCCGTGAAATGCACCATTACGAAGATCCAACACAGTAAGATTCTGGAAGTACCCTAGCTCTGGGGGCATTCTTGTTTGAAAATTATTCCATGATAAATTCAAGTATCTTAACTTCAAGTTAAGTCCTATTTCAGCTGGAATATTCCCCGTGAGCTGGTTCCCTGAAAGATCTAGTGACTGAAGTGTCTCGAAAAGTTTACTTGACCCTGTAGGGATAGAACCTGTGAGCTCATTTCTAGAAAAATCGATTCGGTCTAAGCCCATATCGAATAAACCGCCAGGAATACTACCATTTAACTTATTGCCTCTTAACGAAATAACTGATAGTTTACTGGAAGAAACTAGTGACAGCGGAATGCTTCCAGATAACATATTATCTGAAAGGCTTACATATCTCAATGATGATAATTGACCCATTGACTCCGGTAACATTCCGGTCAAAGCATTGCTCGAAAAATCCAAGTATTCGAGGCTACTCAAGCTTCCAATCCATTGTGGGAATCCACCGGTTAACCCATTATTCGCTAGATTCATGTAATTTAGTGACAAAAGTGCATGAAAGGAGTCAGGAATTGTTTCGGTGAAAAGATTATTGCTTAAATCTAGCTTCTTTAAATGTGGACACAAACCAATATCTGAAGGCAATGCTCCTGAAAACTGATTTCCTTCTAAAGATAACTCTTTTAAATCATGTAAACCGAATACACCTCTCGGTATGGACCCTGATAACAAATTGTGAGAAAGATCCAATGTCCGAATCCTGGTCAGTGACCAGATACCTGACTCAAATTTTGGGTTACCCGAAAACTGATTGTTGGAAAGATCTAGATGATTTAGAGTTGTACATTTCAAAAGCGAGCTAGGAACCGGCCCTTCAAGATTGTTTCCATATAAAGAAAGTGACCTTAGTGACAAACAATTGGTAAACAACTCTTCAGGAACTGGTCCAGATAATAAGTTTTGTGACAAATCTAGAAACTTTATAGTTCCTGAATTCATTAAAGAACCCGGGATTCGATTTAAGAACGCGTTTCGGCTTAGATTAAGTCTTTCAAGGCTTGTAAGAAGTGATATTTCAGGGCTAAGGGATCCTGTGAAGTTGTTATTAGCAAGTGAAAGTACCTTGAGGCTTTGCAACTTCTCGAGCCCTCTACCAATCTTCCCTGACAGATTTAATCCGTCTAGCGACAGCCCGGTCACCCGACTAGTAGCTGGATTGCATGTAATGTACTTCCATGAACATGGGGTTTCATCATCTTCACTCCAAGAGGATAGACTTGATAAAGGGTCACTAATATATGATTTGAAGACTATAAGGCCTAAGACGTCGTCGTTAAGGGTGACAGACTCATCTGCATTAACTGTGAATGATGCAAGTGAGATTAATGAACATATGAAAAGATGAAGGAAACCCATCACTGACTATTTTTCTTTCTATCTATAACCTAAGTGAAGACATACGGAAATGGAAATTAGGGTTACAGTGAATGAGTGTGATTATGAAGTTGGAAATGTATGAAGGAATGTTTTGGGGGAAGTTTTGTTTGAGAGAATTCTTCTGTGAGGATATGAGACGACAATCAACAAATGGTGCAAAAATTAATATGTTGTAGGACCAACTTGACCACATGCATTCCCGTTGTCTAATTAGTAATTGTGACAAAATAAGAAAGTATCAATGTTAGAAAAGTTCAGAATACGAATAATATTATGCTATTTACTTATTTTACCAAGTATAAGGAATCAACTTTCATATACGCATATAGGATACAGTATGGGTGGCAATTCGGGATGGGTTCAGGTTGGTGGGTTTGGGTTTACAGGTTGGCGGATCAGAAAATTCTAACATGAACCTGACCCATCATTTAGATAATCAGGTCATTTATGTCAATTTTAACATGTTTACACATAACATGAACCTAACTCATTGAACCCGTATATATACTTAGGTTTCGGGTTAAATAGGTTACACAAGTTGAATAGGTAAAACGAGTTTGAGGTTGACCCATTTAACTCGTTTTATATACAAAAGTTGACATATTACACGGGCTAAACAGGTTTTTAGGTCGACCTGTTTAAACCGTGTAATAAAATATAAATAATGTTTAATTTAAGAAAAAAATCTTAAACGGGTTGGCAGGTCGAACCGCCTAATTTATTCTCAACTCGAACCTGACCTTTTTAATAAACGGGTTAGATGGGTCGACTCAAACCCGACCCGAAATCTATTTAGACTCAACCCGAATTTGTTAATTTTCGTGTCGGTTTCACGTCGGGTCAGAAATTGCCACCCTAAGATACAACTCCTTTGACTTACATTTTAACATTATATATATATATATATATATATATATAATCTAGATTGATTGAGAATGTTTTTATTTTGAGAAGATTAAAAAGGTTTTCAAAAACGATAGATGTTTAACTTTGATTCAAGTTTTTTAAACGTAAAACTCATTTTAATGTGATTATAATTCAAAATGTGTAAAAAAAAATTTGAATCAATGTTAAAAATCTCTCGATTTTGCGATATAAGTGCAATACTAAATCATCTGTACAAATTTACTGAACCATTAACATAACTCGATTTTAACAATGATTTGTGAATCAAATTTGTGATCTTTAGATTCGATTCACCATTAAACGATGTTTACTTGTGAATCAAATCAAAAAATATGAATCAATTTGCTCAAACGAAGATTTCTCAATCTTCTCAAAATAAAAAATTAATATGTTGTAGGACCAACTTGACTACAACTGTTTTGGAACATTTCACGAGTCTTTCACCGTTGTCCGATATCCACACGCGTGTTGTTCCTGATCCTTAGAAGCCTTATGTGATGCTTTGATTGCATATTATGTGCGTGACAAGTGGGTGACACTTGATATAAGTATTATATATGTGTACTTATATATATATATATATATATATATATATATATATATATTACTAGATGCATGCTCGCGCAAAACGACGATATATAGAGAAAAATAATTATACTAGCGAAATCGTGATTCTGGTTCGACCCTAGATGCAAAGCGTATGTTTTTAAAATACAAAGTGTGTGTGTTATTGAAACGGATATAGTGTGTTTTTAAAAAGTTGTCATGTTTACCATTGATCAAGCTTAAGGTGCTATAATGTCTCAGTTTGCACTTCACGCCCCCCCCCCCCCCCACTGGCGACTTTGGCGACACACATGACCTAAATCGACTCAACTCTAAACGTTCTCCATTATGCATCTTATAACTGTACTAATTCTACGTATTGATTTAACATTCCTATGTGTAATCTTTACCTAAATCGAGTATATTTATCATGTTGTGTGTGGTTTCGTTTTTAGGGTTTCAGCTATTTTAAGGTTTCGTATAATCGTTGTTAGGGTTTTTTGCTTTGTTAATTCACTAAACTGATTAATTTCATCCTCCTAAAATTGTTCATACATTGTTCATTTCATATTTTGATCGAGTTTGGGTTTGATCATTCTTTGGGTTTGTAAATGCATTTAAAGCGTTCATCGATTACAAACCCTTGTGTTAGGGTTTCTTTGTTCATTAGAGTTTAGACGTTTATGGTGCTCCTGGTCGTGTATGTATTGATACGAAGAGCAGGTTCTTGGATAGTGAAAGATCTGAAAACTCATATTCCCAGAGTTTGTCAATGGTCTATGATCACACCCCGCCTACCATAGCGGTGCCGCAAACGTTTTCTAGTCATGAAGATCAGCAGATTAAAAGTACGGCCGAAGGTAATGTTTTCAAGAACGTAATTCTGTAAAAGTATTTATGCATAGTCAACAAGCTGTTTTCTTTAGGATTCAGTGTTGTTATCTGTTTGCATATTTCGGTAGTGTCATCTATGTGTGTTTGTTGCTGATGTTTCCTTTTTCTTTTTTTGCGTGCAGGCACTGAGTACCCACATCAGGGGGACGATCAGATTTATGGTGTGAGTTAAGAAATCGTGTTGTGACCGAGGGGTCTTCTGCAATTGCACGTCCACATGACGTTTGTCCTAATAGAGTTGTAAAAAGATGATTGGGTTTATGGAGAGAAATTAAGAAATCGTGTTGTGAAAGAGGGTGATGCATCAAGCCTTTTGGTGACAAGTAATTCCAGCGTTCCTGTTGCCAGTGACGATGGAAGTTCCCAAGCAAACCCGACGCGTTGTGCTAATGTGGGTAATTGTTGAGTCTGTGATGTTAACTATGATGTTAAGATATAGATTTTTTACTCAGTCTGTTGTTTTTCCCTTTTTCTAAATGCTGGCAGTATCCGGTGTTCCTGGCCCTGTCTATTTGGGCGTTCTGCCATGTTTTACCCAAAATGCGGGTTGAAAACATTTAATTCCAAACCGACCCGACACCGGCAACCCCGTCGGAACCCGCCTGAAAACCCAGCCTAAAAACCCAGGAACCCGCCTGAAAAAGAATCCTCGACCCGTGCTAGACCCGCTCCACCAGCTACCCACTTTCCTCCACTAACACTCAATTGTTGACAAGTGTAATCCATCATTATTATGTGTTTTATTTTTTAGTTGACATTTGTCCATCATTATCACCTTAAAATCATCAATTTTTTTTTGCTAAACCCACAAATTCCAAAACCATTATTTCATTCATCGTCTCTATTTAATTTTTAGGTTGTTTTTTTTGGTCAATTATTATATGTTGATGGTGGTGTTTGGTTGAATAACACACTCAACATCTCTTTCTCTCATTGATTCTACTTAAACAGATCCAATACATGAATTTTGGTAACTCTGTTTTAAATTTTGTTTTTTGAATATCGATTTACGATTTTTTTTGTTATCATATGCGTTTTCAGTTTTTGGATTCAAATCTCACACTTTAAAGTTGCAATTTGCATGTACTAACATATATCTTTAAGGAATAAAGAAGATGGCTTGTATAGTTTTTATAACATTCACATATATACGGTAAGAACGTCTTCTCTTAAAAGTTAAAGTGGTGCCTATGTTTTTGCAAATTATGTGTGATATGTTTGAGGTTTTTTTGGCTGATTTGAAACAATTTTGGATGGTGTGTATTGTTTTGGGTTACACATGGATTAAAACTATTGATTTTTGGTACACACAGAACTAAAAAATCTGCTTACAACTATATATGAACATGCATGTTAAGTGGAAGTTTGGCGAAATTGAGTTTCAGTTGTGCATTATGCTTATCCGTATGTATTTGAGTGTGATAGCCACCTCGTATAATAAACATGTCTTCTTACCAATATGCAACCGATAGTTTCTTTCGTATGCAAACACAACCAATTGGCCAATTTTTATTTTTTACTAAAGATTTTGAATTTAGATGTTTTAAGTTGCTTATTGAAACTGTTTTTTATAACTATTGTGTTTTAGTGCTACAAATAACTAGTTTCTTCCACTATATGATTAAGTTTGCACCCAAGAACATATATTGCTTAAATATGAGATTGTTCTTCCAAGTTAGTATGTCATTAGTATATTGGTTTTGTTGTATTAAAGTTGGTTTTGTTTTGTTGTTTTCGAGTTTTAGGGGATGAAGATGAAGACGAAGATGAAGATGAGAGATGATGCATATGATCAGGTATATAAGAATTACTTCTTTTTTGGTATTTTTTAGTGAGATTATGTATATGGGTTTGGTTAAAAAATTGAAGCTTTATGTTAATTAAGCCTAATTCCATTTTTGAGGATCATTATGTTTTTAGGGTTAATCATACACAATTGGTTTTCATTACAGATTTGGTGTTTACGAACAAGAAGATCAAGAAATAGTTGATAAAAAACCCACGGTTAATTACTTTTAACTTGTTACTTTTGGCGTTCAAACCGGTTTGCGGGTGACTGTGTACAACAAGAATGTTATCGGCCGTTAGATATGGCTCCTGCCATGGATACACATGCTGAAGTTACAGGTAAAAATATGTCCCTCACTTTTAGGTTCCCAATTTCATACATTTGTGGGAAAAAAATTTGGGCAATTTGTTGTTTCGGATAGTGAAAGATCTAAAAACTTATCTTCCCGGAGTTTATCAATGGTCTATGATCACACTCCGCCTACCATAGCGGTGCCGCATACGTTTTCAAGTCATGAAGATCAGCAGATTAAAAGTACGGCCGAAGGTAATGTTTTCGAGAACGTAATTCTGTAAATGTATTTTTGCATAGTCAATAAGCTGTTTTCTTTAGGATTCAGTGTTGTTAGCTGTTTGCATATATCGGTAGTGTCATCTATGAGTGTTTGTTGCTGATGTTTCCTTTTTTTACGCATAGGCACTAAGCACCCACATCAGGAGGACGATCAGATTTATGGCATGAGTTAAGAAACCGTGTTACGACAGAGGGGTCTTCTGCAATTGCACGTGCACATGACGTTTGTCCTAATAGAGTAGTAAAAAGACGATTGGGTTTATGGTGGGAAATTAAGAAATCCATTGTGAAAGAGGGTGATGCATCAAGCCTTTTAGTGACAAGTAGTTCAATCGTTCTTGTTGCCAGTGACAATGGAAGTTCCCAAGGAGACCAGGCGCGCTTTGCTAATGCGAGTAATTGTTGAGTCTGTCATGTTAACTATGATGTTAAGATATAGATTTTTTACTTAGTCTGTTGTTTTTCCATTTTTCTAAATGCTGGCAGTTACTGGTGTGCCTTACCTTATCTGTTTGGGAGTTATACCATGTTTTACCAAAATAAGGTATATTTGATTCTGGTCCTATACTTCATTTGGATTTTTTTTCCTTTTTAAAAAAAAAATTATGATTTCATTTCACTCTTTCATCGCTTATAGTATCTGAGACCTGTGAAACGACTTCTTATAACGCCAATTATCAAAGTCGTGCATCGCTTGACAGTTTGCTACTGGAGAATGTACATGGGAACTTTCCCAGCAGGAATGTGAGCAGTTGCGTAGTACGTTGTACATGTGCTCCTAGTAGCAGCATCGGCCATGCACATAGAGGAAAGTGACGAGCACAAGTGCAGTACCCAATACTCACAAGTAACGTCCTTCTGCTACCTGAACTTAATTGTATTCTTATATTCTTTGCCGTTTTCACACAATCTTTCACCTTAAGAAAAATTAGGTTCAATCATAACCAAGGGATTTGACTTGGTCACATAGTAGCTTTAAAGGTTGTGCACATATATGATTCAACTGCTATTGAAATTCCCAGCTTAGTTTTCAACGTCGAATAGCCAATACATTTAACATGAAACACTTATTAAGTATGATCGCCAGAATATAGTCATACCCCTAGACAAACCTTGCATAACAGTGCTAGTTAAAACTAATAGTTAAAAAACATGTTCTTCTATTATACAATACCAAACAGGTGCATACAACACACGTTACACCGGCCATCTTAGAAAAATTTTAAACAAACTACTTTCAACAACATTAAAGACACACTTAACTTAAGCACACATGTGCAACAACATATTTATTAGAAACAAATTGGACATCCTGAAAAGCATACACAGCATCTCGCAATCCCTACAACAAAACTTCCAACAATCCTAGACTTCTAATCAAGCCTCAACCTCACAATGAAATTGTTCTTTTCGTGCACCTTTGTAACACCCCCAAAATGGGTCGCAGCGGAATAAGGATCCGGGGCGTGTTACTTCAAGATCAACAGCACAAGATATATATAAGAACAACACAAAAAGTCGTTTAAATTGATACATTGGATTTAATTAAAAAGGACATTAATACTAAAGCTTTAGCTTCACTTGTTCCTTGTTTAATATTACAAATTAAGATGACAATACTTGATTTCCAAAATTTGACTATAAAAGTCCCTATATTTAAGCGTCTTGCAAATCAGAACACTTACTCCTACCCCAATGCTCCTTGGCATCGTGCCTATTGACCGCTGATATACATTGCTTAAAACATATGTCAACAAAAATGTCGGTGAATTCATAGGTTTATTGTATTATAAATTTTTTTTATCAGGACCGCGAGACTTTTCCGTGATGTTACAACAATGCAAACAATCAACAAAAACCAGATTTCATTTCACTAAGCTCACGACAAATGAAGCTTAACAGTCTAGTTCGCAAAATATTGCTACCTCAGCCCGAAATTTATTTGGTGGGGGTGTTATTATCCGGTATTTTGGTTGCTGTGTGGTAGTGATTCTTTGTTTAGGTTGTGTTGTTATCTATTTGGTCTTGTTGAATGGGTATTTGGGTGGTGGGTTCTCGGAGCTTATTTGGTTTGTGGTTGCCTCAGGAAGCTTATTTTTTGGGTCTTTTAGGTTTCCTAGATGGAGTTTTGGCGTTTTAGTGGTCCCCCCCCTTTTTTTGTGGTTTTTTGGTGGTAGGCAGTACTAATAATTTATTGATCTTCTAACAGAAACATCCACCCTCCGTCGCCCTGATTCGACATTGCTAGACGTTCGTTCCCGTGATAGTAGTCACCCGAACGGGGAGGTCGTTTCCCAAATAGATCTATTAAATAAAATTCGCGCTCACATAATGTAATTCCCAACGACAACTATGACAATTGACAGTTTATGATAATGGTGCTTAATTGGGTTATCGCTACGTAGGCAAACTTGTAATCAATGCAAAATATCCAATTGCGTTCAATTTGTAAAACAAAGCTTTGTTTCACACCAAATAATAGTAAATCAGTAATATCTATAAAAAGTGTGGCGGCTATGAACTCACCTCAAGTGAGTGATCTGTTAATTTATATCAAGTGTGGGAATGCTTCACGATTATTCCCGAATGCAACCTAATTCAATATAGGTCGTATAAGTACCGAGTACTTTAATTAATAACATTGAATATAATCTTATAGTTGTTACATCGTACTATCGTTCGGGCTATCATAATTCAAGAGGTCATGACATGACGTACGAGGAGTTAGGACACTTTAAATCGTAAATCCAACAACTCGTCGATACGCCATCCGAAGAGGCCTCATTATGAAACTCCCTAGTATTATAGCACTTCGATAACTAATAACATATATAATCTATATAGCTATATCACCATCTATTTGTTTAAGTGAAATTGTAATTATAAAGTAAAAACGTTTATAATTACTCCTTTACTAAAAATGACATAACTTTGTCGTTTTAAGCCCGTTTCTCGCGTTTCTTACGCCCACGCTTTTGTATTAAGATGAGTGATCATAAAATCACATTTCTTAGGTTTTTGAGGTTTTTTGATGAAATAGTGATTTACTGTTCATAACAGCTATAAAAATCATTTTTTACTTTTATTAACGTAAAACCGTTTTAGCCGTATCTTATTCGTTATAGCTCCGTTTTTAGCGATTCTTTCGAACACGTTCTCGTAATTGAAAGTTTTATCATATTATTGATGTTTATAAAGTACAAGTTTCTGTGGTGAATAGTATTTTTATAAAAATTGTTTTATAAAAGTATTAACAATCGTAAACTTGGTAATGGCGTAAACTTCTTCGTTATTAATCGGTTATTCGAGTTATTATTGACCCCTCGATCCTTGTCCCTTTTTTTTTCTTCTGACATGTAGTATTTTATAAAATCACTAAACAAATATATGTACATTTTGAATTACATAACAGCCCCTAAGTATTATTTTCAAATGTAGTTTTAAAATTGTTTTTAGGACTTTTTAGCTTTACCATTTTGTTACAAACCTTTAGAACCCTTAATATCTTATGTTTCTTACATATATTAGGTCCTTTTTGTTATGTTTTGTTCATGTGGGTCCAAGATATAACAAGATTAAACTAATGTTTATTTTTACTTATTTTCACTTGTAATTCTTAAGTTGACACTTTTTTAGAAACACTAATTTGCCACTTTAACATGTTTATAACTTTTAAAACATATTTGTTAACCAATTTTACATTCATTTTTCATGATATATATAACCATATGCCCATAAGGGAATTAGTGCATAAATTCATAAACATAAGTGAAACTCATTTTAAATATTAAAAAGTTCCGTAGTGGTGATTTAGCCCATATTTATAATTAAACATAATAACACTAAAATCATTATAAATAAAAAGTATGAAAGGAAATTAGGAAAAGACTTGGGGATGATGTTATATGAGATAGAAAAATAATAATGCTAAACCGTGTTTGTTGTAAACCAAAGCTTACCAAGGCTTTTAATCCCCTTTGATTTAGGTTTTGATGGATTGAAACCCCCTCTAATCTATGCAATAACTTGTTTTTTTATACCCTTTCAAAGCTTAACCAAACTTGAATTCTTCTTAGAATACCCCCTTAAAGTTATGATATTGTAAAACCACTAATATGTGTGAAAGAAAATTTCAGATGGGATTGTGTTTTTTAAGGGTTTTTTGAGCCGTTGAGTTTGAGAGAGAAGGGGAGAGAAGATGGGGGAAAGAGGTTTTTTGTGATTTTTGCTAAGGGTTTATGAAAGAAGAGGTGTGTGTATTGCATGTATTTATAGTGGTAAATATCTAATTAACTAACATGGTTACTTTCTAACCATGTGTAAGTGGAAATGGTTCCCTATAATATTCTTAGATATTTTTATCATATCTAGATTTTTATTTTTTAAAATTATTTGGTGGCATGTTGTTAACTCTTGGTCCTATCTTGGAAAATTTCGGCCACATAAGCTACCCATGTGTATGTTTATATTGATTTATTTTGTTGTTTATTGGGTTTTAATCGTGGGTATTCGTTTAAGCGTAGTTAGGTTTGGTGCTTTCCTGGGACATGCCCTTTGTTTTTGTTTTAGTGGTTGTTTAGCGTTGAAACGTAAGCCATTTTACGGTGTGGATGATGGTTATGTGGTAGTTCTGTTGGTGGTTGTTGTGGGGGTGTTGCGTGAGGGGTTTTGGTTGGGGGGTTTGAGGTAGGTTTGTCTGGTGTGTGTGTGAGGTGAGGTGGGGTTGGAGTGGGGGGTGTAATGTTGTGAATTATTGATTGTCTGGTGATGTATAAGTTTTGTTCGTATGTTTAATCATATCGTTAATAATTGTTAGTATCTTAATATGTAGTTTCATAATTTAGGATTTTTAAGTATTAATGTACTTAGTTTATTAAGATATTTTTCTGCCAATAAAAAATAAGATGAAACAAAGTTAATAAATTATCCTCTAAATAATCATATAACTACTTGTTTTGATGGTAAACATTTAAATTGTTTAATTGCCTGTTTACATTTGAATGATTCATTTTTTGTTTACGCGATTTAACTTAAAGTTTACGGTTTTTTTATTAAGAGCAAAACGCCGTACTAATTACCTAAATAATAATGGCTGACTTTATTAATGTCGTATATTGTCCTAAAACACGGGGTGTTATAACCTTAGTTTTTTTTTATTAGACTTCTAATCAAGCCTCAACCTCACAATGAAATTGTTCTTTTTGTGCACCTTAGTTTGAATCTCTCTAGCCATCAAAAGCAAATGAGAAGCCTTTTCCATATCATCAAGCTGCATGCTCCTCATTATTTCAATACTTTTAAGAACCTCATCAGATCTATCATACATTTAAAGCTCACTAATATATCCATCTCTCATTCTTACAGCCTCTCTTAGTTCACTAGACAACCTACGATAATCTTGCATTTTTGTGAATCTTCAACAACTTCCTTCGAGACAACACTAACAACTGATTCCTAATGTCATTTGAATTAGCAGCACATGACGACTCTTTAAGCAATGGTGTATGTAGGTTAGCCATGTTCTTAAAAAAGACACCTGAAGTAAAAGAAGGTGTTTCTTAAAAAAGACACCTGAAGTAAAAGAAGGTGTTGTGATCCAGAATGAATATTACATCCCCTTATATACACAATTCAAATACATGTTCTGCATAAAAAGCTACAGACTATGAATTTTGATAGCTACAAGTGGCATTCTGCTTTGCCATAACCCATCCAAAACAATGTGCCATCCATGTTACCTCACCTGACTCTCTGAAAGAAAAAAAATATGAACAAAAACAATAACAAACTTTGTTAAAAACAAGAAAGTCATACTAGTAACAAAAATATATACATATATATATATGTGAAAATAAATAAATGTTGACTTATAGTCTCTTTTTCTTTCTTTTAAAGATCACATGGGATGTCTCAGATCTGTTAGTGATATCAGCCATTTTGGAGATCCCATCCGAAGCCAGAAAATACAAAGCAATGTCGAGATTGAAAACCTCAAGTAAGTATCTCCCAATGAAAATTGGTTCAAAACAAATAAACTAAAAAAGTATGGTATTATGACCGATTCTTCAGGTATCTTTTATCAATACTCTCAGTTCACACAGATAAAAAACTTTTTACTAATGAAGTTAATATTTTAATAAAAGTTTTTAGGAGGTTAAACAGTTCACAAACATGAGCCTAATATCTGTCAAAATTCAACAACAAACATGAACCCTATTCTGTAGATAACATTATATGATATTGAGAAAATGATTAGCTTTACTGCAAGAGAAACAATACGGCAAGAGCTAATAGTGGGCGTGTTTTAACTACGAGTTATGAGCCCTATGCTATGAAAAATGATTATCTGATATTCAGAAAATGATTAGCTTTACTGTAATAGAAATACTACGTCAAGAGCTAATAGTGGGCGTGTTTTAACTACGAGTTTCTGTCAGGGATTATGACATATTGAATAATCCGTCTTTTTTAGTAAGAAAACATTCTTTGTGTTATGGATAAATATGGAATGGATGTCCATATCTTTTAATATTGGCATATCTTTTAATATTGGTAGTTATCTTATTAGAATTGTATCTTGTAGAATACTTCATCTTGTATCTATATATACATACCTCCATTGTGAGATGAATAATACAATTTTCTATTCTCTTTAAAAAAAACGTATGAACCTCAAGTTCTACTACGATAAATAAAATCAAGATAACGTAACCTTGTGTTATGTTAAGAAAAATGATAAGAACCTCATGTTCTATTATTTATTTTTTTGGGTAAAGGGTTACCCCGGAAAAGTACTCATGTTCTATTATGATTCTCTCAAAATAAGTAAAATATCATAACCTCAAGTTATGATAATAATATTCTGTTATGATTCCCTCAAGAATTAGACAACATAACCTCAGATTATGTTAAAGAAAGAAACAGAATAGTTAGAACCTTAAGTTCTAACATGATTCGATCAACAGAATCAATAACTGAATAAGAATTATCCCTTCTTCTCATTCTCTCTAAAAAATAGTAACAATGAATACGAATAGTATTGGACTCGAGCTAGATGACTTAGTCATGAATAATTTGGAGTTTACACCCTTAGAATATTCCTGGTTCGTGGAATTAAACTCATCTTAGGCATAACCGCTTGGATATTTTTTGGTAAATCATTGTTACCTGACACAAGTTATACGTAATTTATTGAGTATTGAATGTTACTATGTTTTGTGCATTTTAGTCCTTTCACAGGTATTGGGAACTGGCATGTTATGTTATACTCGGATTTTATTTTACTACTAGTAATATGTATGGTAAATTGATGTGATTAATTAAAATATGAGACGATGACTAACGGTCATGAAAACTAGGCTCATATTATTATTAAACCAAACTGTATGTTTTTGCTCAAAGTTGCTAATTTTTCTATATATATTGTGCATGTAATGGGAGTATGGGACCATCTTTATTGATAGCGTACATCTTATCTTTTGCGCAATACATCATGATTGATTTGCATAATTTAATGAAGGTAATCTAAAATTGAGAATAATTTTATATGCACGTGATCTTAATTAACTATGTATGATTGGAATATATGTCGAGCACCAAATTTAGTTTCGTTGTCATATTGGTTTTAGTTTAATGATAGACATTTTTTGTTTGTTTAGATAGAAACAAATAGTGTATGAT